>SZWC01003684.1:175110-177610 GCA_023375785.1 Penium margaritaceum | reverse complement strand
CCAAATCCAAGCTGACCCAAATTCTGAAGTTGGATCAGTATCCCATGCGATCCGATCTGATCGTCGTCGCGAGATAACGGAATTTGATCCAAAATTGAACTTAGGGTTCGGATTGAAGTTTGGATCGGATTCTGATAGGATAAATTGGATATTCAGTTGGATTTGGTCGGTTTTCAAACAGTTATGCATCGTTTTACCCTTAAGACAGCGTTCATGTGATTGACAATGGTGCTAAGCACCATGTTCACGCTGTTCTGTGGGGGAAGAGTGATGTTATTTGTCTTCAAATTTTGCACAATTTTCAGATCGGGTGGTATCCTATCTGATCCAAACAGGAGAATCCGAATTCTTTCCGATAATACTGGATTCGATCAGGTCCGATCTGACGCTGGTTCGGATCGGATCTGTCGGATTAGATTGGATTGGATCAGATGTCCAATTCCTTTTAAAGCCCTGGTCGCTGCTGTAGTAGTGGTCGTCGTCGTCGTCGTCGTCGTCGTCGTCGTCGTCGTCGTCGTCGTCGTCTTCCTCGTCCTCATCTTCGTCCCTGTCCTCAGCATCGTCATCCTCACCATTGCTTGGTTGACACCGCCCCTGCCGCCTGTGAAGGAATAAGGATCGCCCAAATAATCTTCAGGGCGTTTGAGGCGTTCCTGGATGCCTTTTTTGCAGGGCAAATTTCAGAAAATGGTTCAGTGAAAGCATGGAATTGTTGCTGGAATCGCGTGCTTAGCAACATCCACACACTAGATGGTGCTGGAAACGTGTAAATGTATACATAAACGTTCACATGTTTCCTGCGCAAATCTGATGTGCAGATGTTGCTCCCCACGAGGTTGAGGGACCGTGTGTCAACACACACGGTCCCTTGTGGTGTTTTTTATGCGGTGTGTAAGATGGTGCCACCACGATTAGAGGTCACATTTAGCAAAAAACGTTTAGCAAAACATGTGCATCTTACGGCCCTGACGTGTGTGCCAAAAAACGTGGCCAGAACACCACCAACACTGCCTGCCGCTGCTTTTGTTGTCGTCGTTGTCGATGCCACCGCCCCTGCCACCTCTGCCGCGAATGCCACAACCATTGTTGTTGTCGTCGTTGTCGCCGCCGCCACCGCTGCTGCCACCACCCTCGTCGTTGTCGTCGTCGTCGTCGTTGTCGCTGTCGTCGTTGTCATCGTCTTCGTCGTCGTTGTCTTCTTCTTCGTCGTCGTCGTCGTCGTTGTCGTCGTCGTCGTCGTCGTCGTCATCATCGCCGTTGTCACCATTGTCGTCGCCGTCGTTGTTGCTGTTGTTGTTGTCGCCACCACCGTCGCTGCCGCGTCGTCGTCGTCGTCGTCGTCGTCGTCATCTTCTTCGTCATCTTCTTCGTCGTCGTCGTCGTCGTCGTCGTCGTCGTCGTCGTCGTCGTCGTCGTTGTCGTTGTCATCATCATCGTTGATGTGGCCATTGTGGCCGCCGCCCCATCGTCGGCCTTGTCGTTGCTGCTTGTTGCCGTGGTCGTCATTGTGGCTAGTGTCATCGTCCTTGTCTTTGTCCACGCCGTACTTGTGTGGCTGCCACCATCATTGCCATCGCTGACATCACGAATCTCAACATCCCGCCGTCGCCGTCACCCCCAGCTTGCCGCCACAGCATCCTCATCATCGCCACCATCGGCAACAATGAAGCTGCTGCCACCCTCTGCCCCTGCCAAACGCCTCTGACCCAGCACGGAAGTCCGTGCCATGCGCTCTCTCGACATCCATCTCTCTCTGGCCAGTCAGTAGTCGCGCAGAGGGGAAGTCCTGGAAGGTGGCAGTCACCCGTCTTCCTGCAAGCCCACCCGCTTCCATTTACCCGTTTTCTCTTGTCAAGCTGTCGGACAAACAGCTTTGCCTGCCTGCCTGCCTGGCTGCCTGGCTGCCTGCCTGCATGTGCCTGCAGCCTGCCCGCCTGCCTGCTTGACTCCTTGCCTGCCTGCTTGCTCAGCGACCTGCCTGCTTGCTCAGCGACCTGCCTGCCTGCTCAGCGACCTGCCTGCCTGAACTTTGCACATGTGAAATTGCCTTCTTTTTCGTCCTGCTCCTCCCTTTTCTTGATCTGCGCCTAAGGCGTCTTGCAGTCGCTGTACTGCTTGCACACGTTGGGCATCCAAACTTGCACGCTTGCCTGCATGGGAATGGAATAGATGTGTCTGATTTGAGTGATGGTGTCAATGCTATCGACTACTTGCGTGTATGTATGTTGGTGTGTGAGTCGCAGGTGCTCCTCTTACACAATGTCTACATCAACGTTGCCGGCCAGGTGTGTGCACGCCAATGGCCATCCCTTTGCTCTGCGTCATGCATGGTCTCTCTCTCTCTCTCTCTCTCTCTCTCTCTCACCTGCACTCGTCGGCAATCGTGGAATCCTGTGACCTTACCCACTTCATCATCACCATCCCACCCTTCCTTCCTCCCTCCCTCCCTCTTGCTGTCCTTCCCTCCCTCTCTCCCTCTCCCCTTCCTCTCTCCTTCCCT
>SZWC01003684.1:150095-167250 GCA_023375785.1 Penium margaritaceum | reverse complement strand
GCAAACGCGTGAAGCAAGCAATGGAAATCGAATCCCATCGAGCATCTCGACAGGAATTACGGCCAGGAAGTTTCCACCGTTCTTTCTAAAGAAATGCATAAATAATTATGAATAATTAACAAATCATAACTTTATAAAGAAACAACAACGTAGCTTCGAAAGGGCGAGGCGAGCCATGACGACTCGGGCAAGGAAAGATCACTCTGACGAGTAGGATGGTCATTCAGTTTTACAACGCGAACTTTTCCGAGCTCGCCGAGACCTTTCGACGCTAAGTTCCAACTTCCGCGTTACATTTGGTACCAGAGCCAGAACGACCGGTGACCTCACCGCTCGTCCTCATCCCTCCGCGCACTTCGTCACGTTGCACGGGGAGAAGTGTGCCCATCGACGAGTGACGGTCGCACTTCGCAGCTGCGCGGGCGGAACGCTACCCGCCCACTACTCCACATCCACCACTCGTCACTCTCACCCTCCCCAACCTTGGAGTTCCTACTTCGCCCCAACTACTCCACCCTCCTAAAATCTCTCTCTCTCTCTCCCCTCTCAACCTCACCTCGTCCAACCGCGAAGTCGCGCCACTATCCGTTTTGCCATGAGGAGAGGCCGACGGGAGGAGGTTGGCCAAATCAGGGGGTTGTTGGACCAGCTGCTTGCGTGGCCAGGAGCTGCTACAACGGCAAGGGAGGCATTCAAGGGCGAATTGGGAGTGACCAAGCCTCCAAGGCCGAATTTCTTTTTTTTTTTCCACGGCCAGGGAGACTTCCAAGTCAACCCCGGGTTCGAGGGTGGAAAGGAGAAGGGAGGAGCCATATCTTGGCCTCCGGACCTCCGAATTTCATGCCTTTTTTTGTTGAGCTCAAAAAAACATTCTCTACTTGATTTTATGACTTAGAGACCGTCCTTGTACCATTTGACCGTGGCTATTCCATTTCTCAAGAGATTCTCGCTCTCCTTTGGATTCCAAGAGTTGTGGCCACATCTTACTTTCAGAAATTCCGTGCTGCATCCTCAAAAAAAAATCTCTCAGCAACGACCAACCTCTTTCCAACAAAAAAAAGGTGAAGGAGGAATTCTCACAAGCCACCTCGGTCCACCTCTCACGAGGTGAAGGAGGGTACGCTTTGGGAACCTCGGTCCACCACTCAAGAGGGTGAAGGAGGGACTCCTCAAAGCCACCTCGGTCCACCTCTAACGAGGTGAAGGAGGGCTCGCTTTGGGAGCCTCGGCCCACCGCTCAAGAGGGTGAAGGAGGGAACCTCCCAAGCTACCTCGGTCCACCTCTTACGAGGTGAAGGAGGGCAAGCATTGAGAACGCCACCCACCTCCCAAAAAGGGTTTGAAGTGAGGCACACCTTGACTACCAGTGTTTCCTCCACCCATTTAAAAAAAAAATATCACAAAGGAAGAAGGTTGGGAAAAGGGTGACCCGTAGCGAGGCCTTGCAAAAGCAATGGCGGGCCTCGGGACCGGACTTTCTGTGGTTATGGGGCGTCCTCCAAAAGTTAGCCCACGCCGCTCGAATGAGAAAACACCTATGGGGTCCAAGGAGCGTCGCGGGACATTGGCACCGGTGAGCCACCTCGCAAAGCCACGCAGAGAGCCAGTGAAGGGGGAAAGTCTCAACCGGCGTCGCCAAGAGACAAGACGCCAAAGGCTCATAACAACGAGCACCAGAACGAAGGTTCCCACGCAGTCGAACCACAAGGCGATGGGCAACCCCGCAAGTTGATCGTTGAGCTCGACTTTGGCCACGATGCTCAACCGACCCCGGCCAACGAAGGCTCGAAGGCTGCTGAAGAGGGTGCAGCCACTGTCGCCAACTCCAAGGAGGTCATCGACGGTGGCAAGCATGGGGACGAATCCCCAGACGAGCCAGCGGATCAGGTGGTCATCGAGGTCGAGCAAGACATGGACGAAGAAGCTGAGGTCCACGATGCCGCCAGCAAAGGCAGTGAGGCCGGAAAGTCCGCATCGATGGAAGCGGCTGAGGAGGCAGATGTGGAGCGACTGTCTCAACGTGCTAATGGAGGCGGTCATGTTGTTCCCCGTGTTGAGGGTGAGGGAGGCCACCGGGCCAACCCTCCAAGTGCCATGGTGACAGAACGCGCACTCGGCAGTGCTGTGCGCCACCTCAACGTCAAAGGCCAACTCGACAAGCTTCGCGCTCGCCTCTCAGCAGAAGACATAGATCGTGCGATGACCATCATGGGTGCTCTGGCGTACGATGGTGACATGGTACGCGCCAGCCTTGGTGAACGGGTGTCCACAACGCAACGATTCAATGAGAGGCTGTATGAAGAAAACGCCAAGATGGTCCGCAAGTTGGCAGCTGCTGAGCACAAGGCAAAGGTGGCAGAGCAGGCACTTGAGACCCTTCGCGCGATGGAAGCAGCGAACCAGCGGGTGGTACTGAACGCGGCCGTGGGAGCGGCTCGCCATGCAGCTGAGGATGAGGTGGAGCAGATCTTTGAGCGTCATGAGCGTGCAAGCATCGAGAATATACGCAGGGCTGCTCAAAACGCGTTTCACGCCCCGGTCGGTGGACCTGCCCCACGGGCACAAGCTGACGCACCACAGATGAGGGTCGCAGCTGCACCACCTCGAGCCCAAAGGATGGGTGCGACCAGCGGCCGTGTGGTACTGGAGCCGACGGATCGCTACGATGGGACGGGAGACGTTAACATGTTCCTGAAAATTCTTGAGCGCCACCTACGCCTTGCCCATGCTGACAAGGAGGAGTGGGGTGCTCAAGGGATGCTCTCACTCAACCCTCAACCCTTTGAGAAGCTGACAGAGCTTTGCGAGGAGAAGCAGCTACAAACCGACCCGAGTTGGGAGGAGTACTGCGTACTCATGTATGAGCTCTTTTCCAAACCCGCTGACTCCCAGAAGGCGAAGAAAGAGTTGGAAGCTTACATGCAAGGAGGCATGTCTTTGGAGAAGTATGCGGATACTTTTCTCAAGACAACAAAGAAGGTGGACGAGCGTCAACTGACTAAACAAGCCAAGAACGACCTCTTTCTGACTGGTTTGGCCAGCCCGCAACTTCGGGTTTTCTGCCTCCAGGATGACGGAAAGGAGTGGGAGAGTCTGCGCGCCCTTGTGACACGCGTTTGCAAGGTCTACAAGATAAACTCGGGTCTTTGGGATCGTGATGCGCGCGAGAGCCGCACTTCACGTGAGACACCAGCTCCAATAGGTGGCGCTGCAAAACGCTCTGCAGACGCCGCATTGGAGCCGTCAAAGAAGTTTCGCCGTCACGATGGAGAGAACACAACCCGCAGCGCTGTCATCTGTAGGATTTGCAACAAGGCTGGACATATCGACGTGACTTTTGTCATTGCGAACAGCAGTCACAGCAGCAGCAGGGACAACAGCACGGCCAGCAGCACCACGGGCCTGGTTGGCGCCATGGTGGTGGCCAGCATCGTCCGAATGGCGGAGGTCAGAACCGTTTCCATGGTGGTGGCCAGCAGCAAGGTGGACAGCGCCAGGGCCATGGAAATGCCCCAGCAGGCCAGGGGCGCCCTCAGGGGGGCCAACGCCAGGGCCAAGCCTTTGCAGCTATGCAACGTCCTGGTGGACACGGTGGCCAGCGTGGACACGGACACCCTCGTGAGGAGGATCAGGATATTGAGGGAGGAGCGGCCGGACGTGCTCGCCGCCCCCAGCATGGCCATGAGCAGGATTTTTAGGATCCCCAATAGCCACGAGTGGACTGCTATATGGGGTTGCCGTGAGTCATGGAGAGGACAAGGGTAGAATATTCATGTTTTGTGATGATGATGTCAAAAACTTTGAGTTTCTTTCAGTATAATGTTTCTCCACAATCTATGGACCATTCATGAACCCTCTTCCCTCTTCCATGATCGCTCATGTCCACTCGTGTATGCAACCAAGGAAAACCTGGAAAACCGTACATGTTTGGTTGTTGCTACAAAGGAAACTTGGTTGCCTGTTTTAGAAGCTGTACATGAGGCTCACACAAGAAATTCTCTAACATCAATCACGGTGACTGTACCTGTCGGTCCAACGATGAGCATGTCTGCCTTCAAAGGATGGAAGCTTTTAGCCTCGTTCATAAAAGGACACCGCATGTGGGAACAGATGGATGATATGATGGAGCTCCGAAGAAGCACTCATGCCTATCGCATTTACCACTTGGAGGGCAAACCCCCATCGAGTCTTTTCCTACGCAAGTCTGAGGCAAGCATGACCATGCAGTTTGATGGCAANACATGAGGCTCACACAAGAAATTCTCTAACATCAATCACGGTGGCTGTACCTGTCGGTCCAACGATGAACATGTCTGCCTTCAAAGGATGGAAGCTTTTGGCCTCGTTCACAAAAGGACACCGCATGTGGGAACAGATGGATGATATGATGGAGCTCCGAAGAAGCACTCATGCCTATCGCATTTACCACTTGGAGGGCAAACCCCCATCGAGTCTTTTCCTACGCAAGTCTGAGGCAAGCATGACCATGCAGTTTGATGACAAGCTTACAGGTGCTCCAGCACGTATCCTTGCTGACACCAGAGCAGATGACTCCTTTGTGAGTGGAGCATTTGTGCGCACGTGGCAGTTAAAGTACACTCCTCGTACAGGCACGGTGGTTGTCGGTGATGATAGGGAAGTGCCGGTGATCTGTGAGTGGACAACACGACTCACGTTGCCCGGCTTCACAACCACTGTTCGCCTAACGGTGTTGGACCTCATGGACCCCTTCGATGTTATACTAGGGGATCCATGGCTGGTGAGCCACAAAGCGCTTATGTGCTTCACCTCGAAGACGTTACGAATCTTTAGTGGACGACGGACTATCACTTTGTCTCCAATCCCCCAGATTCAACATCCTGAAGCTCTACCCCAAGCCAGCCTCACAGCACTCCAAGTGAAATGGCGGCTGAGGCAGGGCTGTCGGTGTTTCCTTGCAACCCTAAAGAAACTTGATGATGAGGTGGAGAGTGACGTACCCTCAGGGGTTGCCACAATCCTCTCCGAATTCTCAGAAGTGTTTGAATCTCCACCGGATGGGTTGCCACCCAGGCGTGCGGTCGGTCACATCATCTCGCTGTAACAGGGGGCTATGCCCCCATTTCGATCGGTGTATCGTTTAAGCCCGGTAGAAAGACACGAAGCCGAAACACAGATAAAGGAATACCTCAGAAAAGGCTGGATTGAGCCAAGTTCATCCCCATTCGGTACTCCCATCCTCTTCGTGAACAAAAAAGACGGAGGTTTGAGGATGTGCGTAGATTACCGGGCGTTAAACAAACTCACTGTGAAAAACCGATACCCGCTCCCGCGCATCGAGGACCTATTTGACCAGCTTCAAGGAGCGAAATTCTTCACGTCTCTGGATCTATCGCAGGGCTACAATCAAATCCAGATCACAGAGGAGGATGTACCCAAAACGACATTTAGAACTCATCTCGGACACTATCAGTTTCGGGTCCTCTGCTTTGGACTGACGAACGCGCCTGTGACACTCCAAGCAGTGATGAACAACATCTTCCGGGAACACCTCGACAAGTCGGTTCTGGTGTATCTTGACGATATCCTCATCTTCTCCAAGAACCACGAAGAACACGAGCGACATCTCAGAATGGTGCTTGAGATTCTTCGCAAGAACCACTTTTTCGCCAAGAGAAGTAAGTGCAAGTTTGCGCAGCCAGAGTTGGAGTACCTTGGCCACGTCATTAGTGGCAAGGGGATCCGGGTGGACCCTCGCAAGGTGCAGGTCGTGAAAGAATGGCCTCAATGCAAGAACGTCGGTCAGCTACGCTCCTTCCTTGGACTCGCAAATTACTTCCGACGATTCATGAGAGGCTACTCCACGTTGGTGAGCCCTCTCACTGCCTTGAACCGGCAGGCGAGCACTTGGGTTTGGTCTGCAAAATGCACTAAGGCTTTTGACGCTGTGAAGACGATGCTGATCTCGGCACCGGTCCTTGCACTCCCAGATCCAAAAAGGCCGTGGGAGGTACGTTGTGATGCATCGGTTACAGGGCTGAGAGCCGTGCTCATGCAAGACGGCCACCCTGTTGCCTACGAGAGCCGCAAGCTCTTAGATGCAGAGACCAGGTACACCACTGGGGATCAGGAACTACTGGAAGTCGTGCATGCTTTCAAAGTATGGCGCTGCTATCTTAAAGGTGCTGATGGACAAATCACGGTGGTCACAGACCACAATCCTCTCACGTGCTTCCAGAAGCAACCAAACCTTTCACGTCGACAGGCACGGTGGAGTGAATACTTGAGTCGCTTCACATTCACCTGGCAATACAAACCAGGATGGGCTAACGTGGCAGACCCATTAAGCCGAAACCCAACACACATGAGCCTCATGCTGAGCAACAACGAGATCACAAACCGCCACTTTATCGTCATTGCGGCGAAGACAACATTACACACAAACCCACTCCGCCCACCTCCACGCCCATTGGTCAGTGTGAACCCTTTCAAAAATCGCATTCAAATGGGCTACACTATGGATCCCTGGTTCGCTGAGCCGAAGAACATTGAGCGCCATGGCCTCTTGGAGGCTGCGGGGTTGTACTGGCATGGCGAGCAGGTGGTGGTCCCCAATGTCAACAGCTTACGACAACAGATCATGTTCGAGTTTCATAATCCTCCTTCCTCAGGTCACGTCGGGTCAAAAAAGACTGGACATGCTCTGGCTCAGCAATACTGGTGGCCAGGGAGGAGCAGTGACATCAGGAAGTACTGCATGGTGTGCGATCTGTGCCTTCATAACAAGACTTCGAACAAAGCACCTGTAGGGCTCCTCCAGCCTCTACAGCTTCCTGACAACCCATGGGAGTCGGTGGCCATGGACTTCATCATGGGACTCCCGGAAACCAAGAAAAGACACGATGCCATCTTGGTCGTGGTGGACAAGGCAACAGGAATGGCCCACTTCATGCCCACAATAACTCGCGTTACAACGGAAGAGACTGCGAGGCTTTTCTATGACGGTGTCATCAAGTACCATGGCTTACCCCTCCGCATCATCTCCGACTGTGATCCACGCTTCGCCAGTCGGTTTTGGCTTGCATTGCAAGAACGGTTTGGAACGCGACAAAGCATGTCCTCGGCATTTCATCCCCAAACAGATGGGCAAACAGAGCGCATGAACCGCACACTCAAGCAGATGCTTCGCATGTACATTGACCCAACAATGGAGGACTGGGACGACTTTTTGGCCCCGGCCGAGTTTGCCGTGAACAATGCGGTCAACGAATTGACTGGATTTACCCCATTCTTCCTCAACCACGGTCAGCATCCGGTGGTACCCGCTTCAATGGTGAAGTGCGGGGGCGGCGGTGATCAGGTGCCCTCCGCCCAGGCCTTTGTTGAGCGCATGGATGCCCTCTGGCGGGATGCCAAGGCTCATTTGTATGCGGCTCGACAGCGCCAGAAGGCCTATGCTGACCAGAAACGTCGTGAGTTGACGTTCTCCATCGGAGATCGTGTGCTCTTAAGCACGCAAGATTTGCGGCCAAAAACGCCGGGTGCACGTAAGATATTGCTGAAATGACTGGGACCCTTCACGATTACACAGAAGCTGGGAAGTGTGGCCTATCGGTTGGCCCTCCCACCAGCCATGCGCATCCATGATACCTTTCACGTGAGTCTCCTTGCACCCTACACAGCAGGCGGGTCTGTTCAGCCACCCCCTCTTGCTGTCCTCGCCGTGGAAGGCCAGTGTGAGGTACACCGCATTCTCCAACACCGTGAGCGTAATTTACACGCACGAGTGGTTAAGGAGTACCTCATCCACTGGGCCGGTTGTGGACTTGACCACAACACTTGGGAGCCAGAGTCGCGACTGCCAACTGCGGCGATTGCGGAGTATTGGGAGGAACTGGCTGCCCGTCGAAACAAGCGTGCCCTCGGGGGTACCACCCCGGGACGAGTCCCCTTGAGAGGATAACGGCACTGGCCCTCGGGCTGATCTTTGGCTTACTCCCGACAGTCTGTCACGGGGACGCCTGGGCACCTGTCGCGGGGTCGCTTCATGTAAAGGGGGAGGAAGCGTGGCCACTGTTTTTTTGTCTTTGAAAGCTGAACTATCTCTGGACTTTGAAATGTTCGGAATCACGATGTTATCCTCTCCATGGACTGGCGCTTTTATCATCAAAGATGGATGGCCGTGTGCAAAACCACTTCTTCACAAAGGATAAAACTGAATCGAGGACGATTCGTAGCTAAAGGGGGAGGAATGTAACACAACGAAAACTTCAAACATAACCTGAATTTTACAGTCAAGAATGGACTGTCGTAATCATTACTTGATTGCGACAGTCCATGGACACTGTTCCGCGACTGACACCAAGAGGTTGCGTCAAGTTTGATGCAAACGCGTGAAGCAAGCAATGGAAATCGAATCCCATCGAGCATCTCGACAGGAATTACGGCCAGGAAGTTTCCACCGTTCTTTCTAAAGAAATGCATAAATAATTATGAATAATGAACAAATCATAAGTTTATAAAGAAACAACAACGTAGCTTCGAAAGGGCGAGGCGAGCCATGACGACTCGGGCAAGGAAAGATCACTCTGACGAGGAGGATGGTCATTCAGTTTTACAACGCGAACTTTTCCGAGCTCGTCGAGACCTTTCGACGCTAAGTCACAACTTCCACGTTACATCATCCATGTAGACCAAGATGGCGGTGAAGCTCTCAGCTGCCCGTCTAAGAAAGTGGGACAGGTCGGTGCCACTCTGCACGTAACCGGCACATGTCAGTGTGCCAGTGATCTCCTGGTTCTAGCACCTGGGTGACTATTTCAAGCCATACAAGGTTTTCTGCAAGCGCCAGACCTTGTCACTGACCTCAAAACCTGGTGACTGGACCATGTAGAAATCCTCCTCTATGGTGCCATGGAGGAACAAATTTTTCACATCCATATGGTGCAGCTCCCAGCCATGATGAGCAACAACCCCGAACAGAGCACGAGTGGTGGTCATGCGGCCAGAGGGTGCAAATGTGTGAGTAAAATTTACACCCTCAACCTGTGAGAACCCCTTTGTCGTCAAGTGAGCCTTGAGGCAATACAGTGTGCCATCAGGTTTCACCTTCTTGTGAAAGACACACTTGGCCTGTACAGCTTTCCACCTAAGCGGGAGGTTCACAAGCTCATAAAAATCATGCTCATGGATGGCTCTCAGCTCATCGTTACAAGCACCATGCCATAATGCTGCATCTTGAGCCGAGGGTGTCTCCTTCAACATGATGGGATCAGGTGTTGTCGAGGGAGAGCTCCGGGTGGCTAAGAATCACGCCGCCGGACTTGGTCGGACCACGACAAGGTGAGCTGCGACATCGCAAGAGACCAAGAACTCTCAGGTGTCCAACTTGTGACAGACAGGGCATGCTGGGTGAACCTCAACGTATTTGTCCAGGACACTCAGACCAAGGGCCTTTGGGCCAGGCTCACCACTCTGAACATCACAATCCGAGCAGAACGTGAGGAGGGTCTGGCAAGACGGACGCTCACCCATCACCAGCCACAGGCAAACTGCCAAGGCGGCATTGCTCTTGTGGTAGAGGTTGTAGACCCACTGCATCCGTGTAAAGTAATCAGTCAGGGTATGGACATATGGCCCCCGATTCGAGAGAGGCTTGACAGGCAGGGGACCGAGAAGGTCCGAGTGGACCAACTCGAGCGGACGTAGTGCCCGGGAACTGGAGTCAAGGTAAGTGCATTCATGCATCTTACCCTAAGCACAAAAGAGACAATCAATCTTCGATGGCTTCTCGAAGGAAGCCTCATCAAGACCTAGGGCTGACCGAGTCCGAATGAGCTTGGACACAGTGTCCGAGCTCACATGGCAAAGGCAGCGATGCAATGAATGCTGGTGTTCTAGAGAGATAACACCAGTGACAAACATACACACAGATGCAGGGGGAGGAGAGGAGGCAGAGGAAGTGGAATGAGACAAACGAAATAGGTCATCGACAATAAAGGCATGAAGAATAATGACATGAGTGTGGAGAGAAATCACAGTGGTAGATTTAGTAGAGTGCTCAACAGCGAGATCTATCCTAGTGTAAGCACGGACAGATTGCACGCAGAGCTCAAGAGCAGGGATGAAGAGCACATTGGAAATGTACAAGAGGCCAGACGGACCATTGAAGTGCACCATCCCAAAACCCTGGACAGGCAATGACTGACCAGACCCCGTACGAATGGACCAAACTGACGCAACGGGATCGGGGACCACGAAGTCACTACGACGATAGGTTATGTGATGGGTTGCTCCTGAGTCAATGATCCAAATGTCGCTCGCCTCACAACTTGTCATTGACACGATGCAACAAGCCACAAAGCACTCTCCACTGTAGGAAGCTCAACAGAGGACTCAAAATAAGAACGATCAACACAAATCTGTGACTCGACAAGCCAGTCAATACTGTAAGGTCGATCCTCATCACAAGAAGAGTCAGCTCCCCCACAAACATCATCACTGACGACGAACACAGTAGGACAAGCTGTCTGTGGACCACCAGACTGTAACAACACATCCACATCTCCCTCTATAGGTAGTGCCAACAGCTGGAGAAGCTATGCTATCGCGTGATCCCAAGGGTCCTGATCACTGCTGACGTCTGGAAAAGTGACAGCGATTGCTGCTGTCGTAGTCTCGGCTTGATGCGCCAGTGCGTCTTCGGGCACAATCTTGTCGAGGCGAGGGGCTCTTGGCACTCTGTATAGCGGTCAGTATTCGCGTAGTTGTAGCAGTGGAAAAAGGGTCCACTACTACTACTTGTCAGATGCTATTGCAATTGCTGCTCCTTGCTAGATTTCTACTTTCCCTGCTTCCCCTTTGCAGTCGCCGCAATGTCGTTAGTCTGGATGCACGGGGTAGAGGGTGATGAGGAGGAAATGGTGGAGGTGGGACTCACAAACTGGGACAAAGGCATCAGAGGAGATGCAGTCACTTCTACAACAAGTGAACTCTGCTGATGGGTGATAGCGGCCTCATGAGTTTATGTCCCTTGAAGAATGAAATAATGTTCCCAAGGAATCAGCTGAAGTGACTCTAAAAAATCAGAGAGGGCCACTCGGTCGAAGCCCGTGAAGAGCTTCACGTCGTCCAGATGTGCCCCCATCATGATGGTGTCAAGGGCCCATAGCTATGTCCTGCCACCGATTCCAAGGTGCGTGTGAAGATGCATGGCGTACCTCTAGTAGTCAGCCGCAAGCTCTCTGGGACCCTGATGGAGAGAGTGGAACCCACTCAGGTGAGCCGGCCTCGTGGCGCGGGTCTCCGCAGCAAGAAGTATTAGGGCCAACTCCCAGCTCTGGCATGGTTCTACTCCAGTCCCGATCCCAGTCTCTCCAAGGAAGCGACAGAAATTGACCACGGTCTCCTGTATTATGGCATAGGGAAGACCGCGCATTGCTCTCGTTGGTGTCTGGACCTGATGAGTGTCGCATGTCTTGTACTGGCTGTGGTAGTAGGGCCAGACACCCTTAGAGTTGGCCTAGACTCAAAACAGGGACCCCCAACACTCAAAGCCCTCATCGCTGTCGTAGCAAGGTGGAGGTGTCTCAAATTCCTTCGGTCGTCGCTCCGTGGAGAGGGCGACGTCAGGCTCGGGAGATGGTGGGCGAGGTACAGGTAGACCTTCAGTGAGAGAAACACCACCAATAGTGAACATTGCTGAATAACATGGCTTCTGCTGACAGCGAGAAGGTGGTGGGGTAGGAGGCGCAAACTACAAAAAAGATGATACAACTCTAGCAACTCCTTGAGGTCCATGGACGTCCCCTCAGTGAATGCGCGATCTACTACCTTGCTCTGATGCATCTGCTAGCGATGCATCTCATCCTGCGTCCAACGTAGCTCGTCCACCGCAAATGACTGTGACCGTGGACTCATGACACCCGAGGAGGGGGAAAAAGAGGGGCCTGCCATGTCCTTGTCTCTATCACGGACCGACACCATGGGGCCGCTCAGTACAGGTCCAAACGTGCAAGTTGCCGGAACAAGAAACCAATAATGTTTCTCAAGGGGGGTGAAATGCTGGCAAACATTGATGTTTTAGCCAAAAAAAATTGGCCAAGTGTTGGTGGTGATGTCATCACCAGCAATGATGATGTCAGCATAAAGGTTGCTCAAATAAATCAAAATTTGGAGCAATAATGCACAAGTGGATGCAGAATGCAATGGAGGTGGTTTTGTGCAAAAAAAACCTTCAAGAAGTCAAAACGTCACCATTTTCTTTTCAGCCCCAAATCCAAAAAATATAGATCTGAGAGCGTTATTTTGTTTCTCGGAGCCTACAGGGCACGAAATGGGGCAGGAATGGATGCAATGGGTAGGTTATTGCCAGAGCTTTCTAAAGAGATTTTGAACGCCAAAAATGATGGTCATATGGGGCAGTTGCGCTTTCTCACGTCCAGGGGGGCCATAGATGCGACCTGAGTGAACCTTATGAGAACCTTCACGGACCCATTCTCAACATCACGTGCCCCAACTGATGCTGGAGAGGGTTGGACAACCCTTGGCTAGCCCGTGGTAGTGGCGTAGTGATGCCGCTGCAAGGGTATCCCTCCTGGTGCAATCTGTTGTGGTCGGTCATTGTGGCTTGGTGGGTTCTCCCAGGACCGTGGCTTTACCTGTAACTCTCACTGCTGCTGCCACTGTTGCATCTCTGCTGTGCAGCTCAGTGAGGGATGCCTCGCAGCTCTGATTACATGAAAAACTATTGGGAAATTTCCGAGCCTTGCTGCCCTTGACGTAGCGACACTGTCCAGTCAGCTTGCGCACTGGCAAGCAAGTAGGTACAAGAAACAATAAGGGTTAGTCTAGCAAAATGCGGGATGTCTCATGAGCTCCAATATCATAGTAATGCAGAGAGAAATGACAACTGAAAAGCACATATCATTGTCCTAAAATTGGCCTAGAACTACTGTTTTGGCTGCAACTCTGCACACAGGAATCCAAACACAACACCGTATGAACCTAGAGATGTAAAATCTCAAGCCAGACGCTACGAATGGTCACCGCACAGGTCCGGCATTGATTAGTGGAAAAAACAATACAAAAAATGCAAGTTGGACTCAAGACCCTGTCCACCGAAAAAACTCTAGTGAGTATAGAAAAACTCGAGAGTATCCCAGCAAGCATCCGGGACGCCATGGCAGCTGTCTTGTAGCTTCTGGTGGGTGGAGCCACCACCCGTCGGTACCAGTTGGGTCCACATCAGGGATCTCCACGCGCATGGACACGACCTAGTGGCCACAGTAAGCTTTAGAAACAGACAGGGACAACTCAAACCACACCAGTCACCCGGTCTTGTTCCCCATAGACAACATGAAAAACATGATGGAGCAGCTAAGTTCTACCAGCAATGTTGCCCAACTCACATCTCATGCTCGTGCATGAGGTTTGAGTCGAGCATGTTTTGAGAAGTTGCCCATAAGAAAGAACTGGTATCTCATGCTTCTATCTGATTTGAAAAAAGATCAAATCTTTCTTTGGGTCAATATTTCAGGATGAAGTTTATCTTGTCACATCTCATTTTTCAGTTTTTGATAGAAGGTAGGAACAGAGTGTTCTCGCTCCATGTTTCAAGCTTGATTGAACTGTGAAAAATGTACTCAGATGCTTGAAGCATCCGATCTCTGCTATGTAAAAAATGTGAGGGGGAGAGCGAGGGAGTAGGCATGAAAGAGCGAGGGAGTGCACACTCGGTAAACCAGGGCTCTTTTCTTTCAATAGACCAGGTGATCAGTCTCCTATGCTTTATGTGGGACGCTGCGGTAGCAGCTCTGCCAGCAGTGGTTCGGAGGGGCCTCCTGTATTTGAATTTCCTTCGCCAGGGACAGATGGGCCCCCTTTATTGTAGTCTGAGTTCCCAGTGGTTTGATGACAGGAGGGAGCAGCGGTTTACTTCTGCGACGGAGGCTGGAGAGCGACATTGTGTGTGCAACAGCAGACAGGAGGGGAATTCACACATGAAAGCTATGCAGGCGTTGGCAGGAGAGTCGCTGTTGGATGCCGGCATGCGGGGCGTTGCGCTTTACGGTCGGTTACTTGGAAATGCTCCAATCACCTCTTGATGGGCTTGATCCGTGCCATTCCTCCAGGGGCCACATCACCTGGGTACATCATGTCATGAGGGATGAGATTGCCAACATCTGTAGAGCACTCTCTGAGGGTTAACATTAGCCAAGAGGGAAGTTGCAGCTGCCGGACAATGAGGGCGGCCTCAGGACGAACCCCACAGTGACCATCTGAAAATGTGGGAAACTTGGGATATTGGATGCCACAACTGTGGATTCTCATGGGGGTTTGGGAAATACTGAGTCATGATATTGAGTGATGCGCTATGAGAAAGAATGTGAGGGGAGAGATTGAAGTCTCCCTACATGCACGTAAAGATCCTGGTCAGCAATGGCTCTCTGTCCAAAGAACAATGACAGAATGAGGAGACAAGGACATGGACAGATGACGTAGAGGACTTCTGACGCAGAGTAAAAGGGACCTGAGTAGTGTTGGAAGGCAGTGTAGGAGATGTAGACTTGGATGCAGATGCTGACTAAGATAGTATCAATGCAGGAGGGGAAGAAATCGGCAACTTGTAGGAAGGGAAATACTTGAAGGTGAAGAATGGTCAATCACCTCACTTATGTACACTAAATACTCTATGTATGCTACACCTACAATATCGTAACTTACTAGAAGTGAATTTTCATCTATCCACTTACTTCATCTCTAGTTTATCAGTGAAAACAATGTACTTTGGTTTCCAGGATAAAATAAAACATATTTGTTGGCATTTCTCTCAACAACTTCATGTTTTATTCATTATGCATGCAGTGTTCCTTAGCATGTGTATTTTTTTCATTCAAAGACAAAAATAGTAGATTTTTCCGACATTGCCCTTGTCTTGAGCTTGACGAAAGAGCAAACATTGCTTTTTCTAGATCGGAAGGACATGCCATGACTCCACCTTATGTTCAAGAGGGGACGTGCACGTCATTCCCTTGAAGTTGATGGTGACCCCCCCTCCTCCCCCATCCAGTCTCAGTGTATCTCGGGAGTGTATTAGGCAGCGTATCATGAGATGAAAAAAAATTTACACTAGTGTATTTTGAGACGTTTGGTCTCGCACCTACCCCCTCCCCCAGCACTGCTAGTGTAGTGGGAGAGTGTATCAGGTAGTGTATTGGAGATGCAAACAAAAATTTACACAAGTGAATTCATACACTAGTATATGAAATTGGCCCTCCTCCAAATACACAACCATAATACACCCATGTAATACACTTTTGATTTGGGGGAGGGGGATGACGGTCAACCAAAATATAATCTCTATTTTTTTTCCTAAAAGGTATTACAAAACCAGAGAATATGCCGACCGCAACAAACCCACGGTCCTCTAGAGCTCAAAACACAAACTCGCAAGCATCGTACATTTATTGCAACTCTTGAAGTCCAAAAATTAGCATCGCAATCAATAGTCTCTCCCCCCCAAACAACACCAGTATATTGGGGAGGTGTATCTGAGGTTGTGTTGTATGTACGCAATAAAATGTACACACGTTCATTGATACAATTGTCCATCAAATCTGTCCTTCCAAGCATAAACTTCCAAGCACAACGTTCCAATACACTTTTGACTTCGGGGGGAGGAGGTGGCGACTAGTCCCCCCTCCCACCAAATGTGAATAGTGTATCTGAAAGTGTACCTAGTAGATAGAACATAAACTACACTTTTGCATTCTTCTAAAGGCTGTTCGAGAACTTCCATTGGATTTTGACAACACTGCAAAGTACGGGCTGTTTGAAATGATTGACAGCATAGATCGTAGTGAACTGACGGTCCACTGGAAGAAGAAAAAAAAACACTAGCTAGAAAAAATAATACAATGTTGGAAACTCTCAAAGTCCAGAAAATGGCAGCCCCATCTTCTGTCACATCCTCCCCCTAAGTAAAGCGAGTGTATTAGGGGGTGTATTGTATGTATGCGGAAAAATGCACACTTGTGTATGAGATTGGCCTCACTAGGTATACACTACCCAATACACCGCTACAATACATTTCTGACTTCGAGGGGGAGGAGTAGGGGATGACAAGTCCCCCCTCCCAAATGAAAATAGTGTATCTGGTGAGGGTACATGAAATATTAGCTGGTAGATAAGTACAAAAATACTCTAGTTTTGCTTTGCTGGAAGAGGAGAAAGAAGTAGTGGATGTAGATGATGTTGATTTGCTGTCCCTAGCCGAGCAAGCCAAATGAGAGCACATTGCTGAAGTTTGTCGGATGTCGTCGGGTGGGAAAGGAAACTTCTAAGCAGAATTCCTAGATATGCTACAGTTTCAGCAAGTCACCGACCATGGGAAAAAAAAAAGAGGACTGTGGAGAAAACCCGTTTCCTTTGCCCTTACCACCTTGACCCCGGACATGCCCTTGCCCCCTTGAGCCATAAAAAAAGAGGTCGCATGCGCGGAGGAGAAAAAAGAAGAGATCGATAAGGAAGAGGGGGGTGTGGTGGCAGGTATGGTAGTGGCGGTAGCGGCCACTGCTGCACGATGGATCCTCTTGTTTTGCAAGGTACTGCAACAGTCAGTGAGGCATTGGGTTGTGAAGTCCCACAAGGCACTGAAGCCATGAGGAGACTGATCAGGAACTGGGTCAACGGCAGGACGCTTGAACTCACTTGCCTTGATCTCGTGAAAGATGTAAGTAATGAGAATACAGCAGGAAGCTTCCTAGGCGCTATTGAGCTGAGATCACGCCAGAGGATAAGGCTATGCACCCAATAGGCATCAGCGGGTTTCTTAGTACACATCACATTTTGGTTTAACTGCATAGCGAGCATGCTTTGAGAAGCTTATCCAGTGACAGTTTTGTGGTGCCGTATCAGAGAATAGGCACAGACAGGGTTTGCCAGGGAGCGAGGCACCCAGTCTGCATTTTGGGCTCCAATCTCATTAGTCATATTGTTAACTCCGCCCGTGATGAGGGCATGAATGGTGTGGGAAGCCTCAGGAGGAGAAGGGGAAAATAGGGAGACAACATCATGGTATTATTTCCGAATTTGTTCACCTTGGACCCAAGCACTAAAGTGTACCTTCCAAGGTGCAAGAGAGAGCGAGAGAGAGAGAGAGAGAGAGAGAGAGAGA
>SZWC01003684.1:121686-144838 GCA_023375785.1 Penium margaritaceum | reverse complement strand
AATGACTCCTCTCACAAGTATGCCCCGACCAAGGTCGGGGCGCGGAGTCCATTCTCGTCATAGGGCAACCCAAGAGGGAGGATGGAGGATATTATTTTATCCGTCCATTTTGTCGGCGGGTTGACGCGGTTCGACTAGATACATTTCTCTCGTCGAGTCAACCCGTTAAACAATATTATGTTGTCCACGTGGAAACCCTAAGTTTCCGGCGTGATTAGGGATGGGGAGATGGTGGCAAAATATCTTCGCGCGTGCGAGGGTATTTTGCCACCATTCGGCGCCCCTCGTCCGATGGCGTGGTCAACACGTTTATAAAAACGTGTTCGCCACGCCACCGAGTGGAGGTGGCACTCGGCGGGGTGGTCCCGTCGGAACGCCCGCCGGTGGCCCCTCGCGAGCCCCCTCCCCATGGCGAGGGACCTCGTGAGGGGCCCCTCGATGGGGTGGAGGTCCTTGCGATGTCGCATTGGGTCATGCCCAATGCGACTGCGCAGGCCTTGCACAGCCCATCGCGAATATTCGCGATAGGCTTGCGTTCGCCGCGGCCGGATAGTGCGCGGCACTATCCGGTCGCCCTCTTGCGAATCGGAAGCTTCTTCGAAGCTTCCGGTTCGCAGGGCTGGTCGGCGAGGAATTCTCTTCGCCGTCCAGACCCCGATGTTCTGGACAATAGACGCGGCAGCCCTTTTAAACTTAAGGCGCCGGTCTAGGCAACATAACAAAGTGGCGTATTTATTGCCAGGTTTGTTACATTCCTCCCCCTCTACTGTGAACCGTCCTCGGTTCAAGGGGGTCTAGAATGGTTGTTGGTGGAAGGAGACATGCTTTGTTGGTCAACAAAACATTCATAGGTGCATCCATTGGATCATGCGCCATTGCACAGGGAGAGAAAACTCAAAAGATTGAGATTGATATCCTTCACGAGCACAAGATCGTGCATAGATCAGCCAAGTTCACATAAAAAGTTTTCACGGCTAACGCTTCCTCCCCCTCTTGCGAGGAGCGTCCTCGCGACCATCAGCCTGGGCGTCCCCATGCGTCCGAGATCGCCGCCGTTGTGCTCTTGTCTGTACTCTGACAGGTGAAGGTTCCCTGCGTGGGGCTTGTGCCAGGGTGGTACCCCCGGGGGCACGAGTGCGAAAGCGAGCAGCCTGGTCTTGCCAATAGTCCTTGATCATAGCGGCCGGGACACGACTCTCAGGCTCCCAACTGTTGTGTTCAGGTCCACAACCGGCCCAGCTCACGAGGTATTCCTTCACAACACGTTTACCGCGTGTACGTTCNGGCGTCTTGAGACGCATGTTCTTTGTGCTCAGAAGCACCTGGTCGCCGACAGAAAATGTGACGTCACGGCGACCAGCATCGGCATAGGCCTTTTGGCGCTGCTTCGATGCATGGAGGTATTCACGTGCTTCGCGACGAAGAGTTTCCATGCGATCGGCAAAGGCCTGGGCGGAAGGTACCTGATTCCCGCCGCCCCCGCGCCTCACCAAGGAGACGGGTACCATCGGATGCCGGCCGTAGTTCAGAAAGAACGGTGTCAGCTTCGTGGATTCATGAACAGAGTTGTTGTAGGCAAACTCTGCCGGACTGAGAAACTCATCCCAGTCATCCATCGAAGGATCCACGTACATCCGGAGCATCTGCTCCAGAGTTCGGTTCATCCGTTCAGTCTGTCCATCCGTTTGTGGATGAAAAGAAGTGGACATCTTTTGGCGGGTGCCAAAGATCTCACCAAGGGCTTGCCAGAATTTACTTGAAAACCGCACGTCTCGATCAGAGATGATGCGTAACGGCAGCCCATGCTGTCGAACAATAGTGTCCCAAAAGGTGCGTGCTGTTTCCTCGGCAGTGGCATGCGTGGTTGTGGGCATGAAATGCGCCATCTTGGTCAAAGATTCGACCACCACGAGGATAGCATCATGGCCACGAGGTGTCTCGGGTAAGCCAGTGATGAAATCCATGCTCACTTCTTCCCATGAGGAGTTAGGCACTGGGAGGGGCTTCAGCAATCCTGCTGGTGCCTTGTTACTTGACTTGTTGCGGATGCACAAGTCACAGGCTTGGATGTATTTGCGTACGTCGCACGACCATCCAGGCCACCAATAATGCTCTGAGAGAGCCTTTCCGGTTTTTGCTGCACCAAGGTGGCCAGCTGCTGCTGGGTTATGGAACTCAAAAAGGATCTCATCCCGCAGCTTTCCGGAGTTGGGCACAACCACCAAGTTGCCCTTCCAGTACAGACCCGAGGCTTCCACCAAGCCGTATCGGTCAATGTTACCCTGGTCAAACCATGGGTCATCAAAGTATCCCATGCGGATACGTTGCAAGAATGGCGTGAAATGCGCCATCGGTTTTGGTGGTTGGCGTAGGGGGTTATCAGGCTTGGGCACATCCTGCTCCCGTACGTCTTTCGTGCGAAGGGATCGCGCTTGAAGTGTGGTGAGAACCGCGTTGACCGGAGTGCGACTCAACGGGTCTGCCACATTTGTACGACCGGGTCGGTATTCCCACTGGAAGTGGAATCTGCTCANGTACTCGCTCCAACGAGCTTGTCGCCGAGAAAGGTTGGGTTGTGACTGAAAGAATACCAGGGGATTGTGGTCTGTAACCACTGTGAATCCACCCTTGGCACCTTCAAGGTAACAGCGCCAAACCTTCAAGGCATGAACTACCGCAAGCAACTCTTGGTCGCCTGTGGTGTAGCGAGTCTCAGCGCCTGAGAGTTTGCGACTCTCATATGCGACCGGTTGTCCTTCTTGCATAAGGACAGCCCCTATCCTGACGATAGATGCATCACAGAGCACCTCGTATGGTTTTTCGGGATTCGGGAGTGCAAGCACAGGTGCAGATGTCAGAATTTCCTTGACACGCACAAATGCATGCTCACACTTATCAGACCATGACCATTTCACGTCTTTACGTGTGAGNTCCACAACAGCTTGCACTTTGCGAGGATCCACTCGGATTCCTTCGCTGCCAACGATGAAGCCCAAGTATTGCAGCTCGGGTTGTGCAAAAGCACACTTTTCCATCTTGGCAAAGAACTTCTCCTTGCGGAGGATCTCGATCACGGTACGCAGATGTTGTACATGCTCCTCATGATTCTTTGAGAACACCAGGATATCATCAAGGTACACCAAGACGGTTTTGCCCAACTGGTCACGAAAAATGTGATTCATTGTGGCTTGAAACGTCGCTGGGGCATTGGTAAGACCAAAGCTCAACACTCGGAACTGATAATGTCCCACATGTGTACGAAACGCAGTTTTGGGAACATCTTCTTCAGTGATCCAAATTTGGTGATATCCTTGAGCCAGATCAAGAGAAGAGAAGACCTTTGCACCTTGAAGTTGGTCAAAAAGATCCTCGATCCTTGGCAAGGGATAACGGTTTTTAGCCGTCAAGCTGTTTAACGCACGGTAGTCAACACACATGCGCAAACCTCCATCCTTCTTGTTGACAAAGAGGATAGGAGCTCCGAATGGAGAGCTGCTGGGTTCAATCCATCCCTTGGCCAAGTATTCCGTGATCTGTCGTTCGGCTTCTTCACGCTCAGCAGGACTGAGGCGATACATGGGCCGAAATGATGGCCTTGCTCCAGGCTCGAGAGGGATTGTATGACCAACGTTCCGTTCTGGCGGTAGGCCATCCGGGAGTGGGCCAAAAACGTCAGAAAACTCTTGAAGGAGAGAACTGACATCACTCGAGCTTGGCGGTGGATCGTCATCATCGACTTTACGAAGTTGCGCTAGGAACACGTTGTGCCCTTTACGCAAGTATCGCTTCACTTGAAGCGCCGTAAGGACGGATTGTTCACTCTTGTGAGAGGGCTTTGAGCGTTCCATAGGCGAAAGCGTGATAGCACGCTTGGCTTTTTGTACAGTGAGAGTCTTTGTGACCCAACTCATATTGGCCTTATGCTCATTAAGCCAAGGATCACCCAAAACAACGTCAAAATGATCTGTCAAGTCAATGACAGTAAAGTTGACGATTGTTGTGAGAGCTCCTAGCTTGAGCCTTGCCCGACATGTGCCGAGTACATCGACCTCACGGTCGTCACCGACGGTGACTTTTCCCTCACAAGGCGTGCATGTCAATCCTAGCTGTCGCACACGAGAAGCACTAATGAACTCGTCATCAGCACCTGTGTCAACTAGGACTTGCACGCGTGCCCCAGCCAGATGACCCACGAATTGCATTGTCATCTTTGCCTGTGAGGAGCGTGTGAACAAGCTCTTTGGAGGCTTGGCCTGCAAGTGGTACACTCGGAAGTGTTCTGTGCTACGACGTAGCTCAACAGAGTCACCCACTTGCTCCCACATGTGGTGTCCTTTGTTTACATCACACAAGAGTTGCCATCCATTCAAGAGTTCTTTCTTGAGACCCGCAAAGATGGGAACTGCAACAGTCACTTGCGTGAGTGAGTTCATCTTGTGGGCTACGTTTGCCAACACAAGTACTTTGTTTGCTTTCTGTCGTGTGGAAATGATCAAGCAAGTGCGATTTTTCAAGCATTCATCATCGATGAGATGCAAGAGTGGACAATGGCGAGAGAGATACACAAAGTCATTGCTCATGGGGGAGCAGAAAATAGCAGAAAACAAAGCCCCAGTGAGGCGTTCCAACTGTTTCACATCATCATCTTGGAACATGAAAGCACGTTCAACATCCAAGGATCTCTCAGCCACAGCCCCTAGTGGTTGTCCACTTCTGGCCACTAGGGGATTCAAAAACCCTTCCCACGGCCTGCTGGTCCGCGACCACCATTCACGCCCTTGGCGTTCTGGCGGTTTCCTTGTCCCTTATCCTGCTTGTCTTCGCCCTGTTCATTGGTGTTTCCACCAGCACGATCCTTCTGGCGCTTGCGACATTCAGACGCATAGTGCCCAGTCTTTCCACAGTAGTAGCAAGAGAGGGTGCCTGTCTTGGTTTTGCCATCTGCGCGCTCCTTGTGGCTTTCATGCGGCTTGGAGGGTTTGTGACTACCCGGCTCGTGCCGAGGGAGCTTGTGCTCACCACGTTGGGGAGAGTGCTGACGCTTGTTGTTGCGATGCTGGTGATGCTGGCCGCGGCGTGTGTTCACTCCATACTCGGCTGGCATGGAGTTGTACTTCACGAGGATAAAGTCACGCAGCTCAGCATAACTGGTCCAAGGCTTGCCTTGGGGATCCAGCGTACAAGCACGAGCGAGGGACTCGTTAGAAAGGCCGTTGGTAAGCCATTCCACAATTTGCCACATGGGATGGCGGTCCTCATCGGTGATTTTGTCCAAGGTGTTGTCCCAATCCTGTAGGTATTCCGCAAGCTTGCGGTCACCCTGGCGGATTCTTGACAGACGCCTAGATGCTTGCTGGGAGACAGACTCCCTACCGTACAAGTCCTTGAGGATCTTGCACAGGTCTTCCCAGTGAGGTCTGGGGACCGACTGAGGTGTTTCCACGTATAACACTTTCAGTCGGTTCTTCACCGTTGAGAGTGCTGCGCTGTCAAGGCAAGCTAGCCCGACGGCGCCCCAAGCTCGCTGCTTGATGTTATGGAGCTCAAGCAAAATCTCCATGCGTGGCTTCCAAGTGGCCAAGTCCATATTCTTGGATAGGCCAAACTTGGGATAATCACTCAGGCGCTTTACAGCCTTTGAGATCTCTGCGCCCAATGCTGCATCATCATCCTCAGGGTGTTTCTCGCTTATCGCTTTCTCAGCCTGGTGAAGACGACGAGAGCCACTAGGGCCCGTCGATTGATCATCATGGGTCTCACCAGTCAGGCTGTGAGCATCATCATGTGATAGATGCTTAGCTTTGCGACCCTGGGATGGGTGGGCGGGATCAGGCTTGTTGGCCATGCCACCAGCCACCAACGTGCCCATGATGTTCAACATACTACTGAATGCATCAGGATGAACATGCTGCTTGAGGGCAAGCACGCTCTTGGTGAGATGGTTACGCTCAAGAGCGTCGAGCAAATACTCGTATGCCTTGGCGTCTTGCAAAAGGTTCAGTGCATCAGCGATGTTCGCTGGATCCTTTTGCGATCCCTGGCCTGCCTTAGACACAATGGTCCTGTTGGCGGCTGTAGTACAAGCCTGTGCTCTTCCAGGTGTTCCTTGCTCAAGGCGAGCCAAGGGACCATCCTGGGGTTGTGGGATTGGTGCACTTGCCGAGGTAGGCAGCGTGTTCCTCCCATCACCACCTACTGGTATGCCATCCGGGTCAACGCCACAAGATGTATAACCAGTAGGTAGCTTAGGACCACCGTTCCCCTTTGCTAGGGCCGAAGCCCTAACAGCTTTCACCGTGCGAAAGTCATGGATTTTGCGGTCCACAAGGTGGTTGATCACCGCCAAGGTGGCAGCGTCAATACCCTTGAGAGGATCGTCGTCCTCTTCATCTTGGGCCTCCAAGGAGAGCCGGTCGTCCTCTGATCCAACGTCATTGTCTTCGCCCTCAGCGACAGCAGGTTCTGCGTCCACCACGTCTGCTACGCCGGCGGCGTTGGCAAGGTCCCCGACCTTATCGCCAATGCGTGGAGTTGACGTCGCCTCCTTGGCTTCCTCATGTCCCTTCACGATGTCCTTAGCGGCAGGGCTCCCACCGGGCGGCATCTTCGCGAAAGCGGCGGATACGGCGTGACCGGTGCCCGTCCCACAAGCGCTCTTCGTTGGCGACATCGTACGTGGAGCACGATTCCCGGATGCGCTTAGGCCACTCTCCTTTGCTGGGGTTTTTGGAGGGCCTCCTCCTGCCACGGACATGGGGAGACCACCTCCCACCATGACTGGTGAGGAGGGGTGAAGGGAGGAAAGGGAAGGGAGGGGGGGACAAGAGTTAAGTGAGAGTGTGGTGGTAGGTAGATTGTAAATGCACCAGCAATATCTCTCAAGTATTTCAAGCACTCTTGGCTATAGTAGACGGGATAAAACGGTTTCCCACTACTTCCACGCCCTTTGCAAAGAGAAAGTGCCAAAATACCCCTCTTTCCCACCTTCCACTTATCAAATGAGATTCAAAGTAAGAGGAAAGCATGAAATCATGGCCAAAAATTCTGGGAAAAAAAAATTGGCAGCGTTTCCCCTGCAATTTGGACGAAAAAATATTTTTTTTGTTGACTGAAAAGGGAAGAAACAACCTGTTTTTCGAGGATCTGGTCCCTGGGCCGTAGCAGGCAGCACAGATGTCGAAAATCAGCGCTTGATGGCTTTCTGGAAAGTTCGGCTTTTAAGCTTTCCAACGGTATGCTGCACGCAGCATTTGGAGAATTCTGCTGCCTGCAGCGCCTCTTCAAAGTCGGGGTATGTTTCTGAAGAAACTGGCCTGCTGCGGCGGTTCTGTGACGCGACAGCAAGGCGGGCGGAAGCAAACTCGGCTGCGGACCTTGTCGCCGAAAACGGCCTAGTCTGCTGCTTCTGCGCCGTTCTTAGGAGGGTGGACCCGTCGGCCAATCAATCTGCTCCGCCGGACTTGGGTGAGGAGGAGTGGAGTGGTGGCTGCAGCTTCCTAGCGGCGACTCAGCAGGTTCCAGGTCGTCCAGCGACTAAGTCACTAAGGGTGACGCCTAGCTCATGGATACCAATGTAACACGGCGGGTGAAACGGGGTGCGAGCCTCTGTGGGTGATTGAGCCCTCGGGACCCGATTGCTCATCGCAATCGCGTAGGTTGGTCGTGGAGATTAACTTCGCCGTGAAGTGTTGTCTCTCACGAATGACCCCTCTCACAAGTATGCCCCGACCAAGGTCGGGGCGCGGAGTCCATTCTCGTCATAGGGCAACCCAAGAGGGAGGATGGAGGATATTATTCTATCCGTCCATTTTGTCGGCGGGTTGACGCGGTTCGACTAGATACATTTCTCTCGTCGAGTCAACCCGCTAAACAATATTATGTTGTCCACGTGGAAACCCTAAGTTTCCAGCGTGATTAGGGATGGGGAGATGGTGGCAAAATATCTTCATGCGTGCGAGGGTATTTTTCCACCATTCGGCGCCCCTCGTCCGATGGCGTGGTCAACACGTTTATAAAAACGTGTTCGCCACGCCACCGAGTGGAGGTGGCACTCGGCGGGGTGGTCCCGTCGGAACGCCCGCCGGTGGCCCCTCGCGAGCCCCCTCCCCATGGCGAGGGACCTCGTGAGGGGCCCCTCGATGGGGTGGAGGTCCTTGCGATGTCGCATTGGGTCATGCCCAATGCGACTGCGCAGGCCTTGCACAGCCCATCGCGAATATTCGCGATAGGCTTGCGTTCGCCGCGGCCGGATAGTGCGCGGCACTATCCGGTCGCCCTCTTGCGAATCGGAAGCTTCTTCGAAGCTTCCGGTTCGCAGGGCTGGTCGGCGAGGAATTCTCCTCGCCGTCCAGACCCCGATGTTCTGGACAACAGACGCGGCAGCCCTTTTAAACTTAAGGTGCCGGTCTAGGCAACATAACAAAGTGGCGTATTTATTGCCAGGTTTGTTACACCATGCCTCATTATTGCTTTTAACTCAGTTATTACTCACTTTCAGCTGCAAATCTGGTGTTAGGTCCTAGGATGAAAGTTTTTCTTCTTATAGCTGAGCAAGAAGCACTGCTAAATACTCAGTTTGGACGTAGCAGGCCAGGCACTTCAGTCCAAATGCATGAGGTAGCTGAAATTATTATTCTCTAGAATAGCACAACATTGATTTTATTTTGGTATTAGAGCCATTGCGTAGCAAATGTAGCAAAATGAGCAGCAAGAACGATGTGAAAGTGCCAGTCAATGTTGGTGGACCTCCATACATGCCAGTGCAAGGGAAACTCTACCCAATTTTTTCTGACGATGTTAGCCTCGCCTGTTGGCAGCTTCAAAACACTCCTCCATGGAGGAAATTATACCAAATATTTTTTCATAGCAATGATCCCACGATAGTGGTACCGTAGGTATTCACGCGGCTGACGCAAAGCGAAACCAAGTGGACGGCGAAGCTGGAGCATGTAGGGATGGCACCACCACATTGCAGGAGACTGACCCTACTGCATCTCTATTATTTGTTTGGCCTCCTCTATCTGTGCCCAGCATACCATTCCTGCCAGGTACAGCCACCTCACCAACTATAGAATCAATGTTGCCACACAAGAAACCAGCAAGCTGAGGAAAAATGTTTCTTGCACTCACACTCGTCCATTTTCTTGCTCGCTACTTGCCATGCGAAAGGACTAGGAACAACAGTAGTAGCAAGTAGCAATAGTAGCAGCAACAAAAGCGATGCATCAGCTGAAGCAGTGCGCAGTACCAGTTGCAGTAGCACAGCAGAAGTAGTCATAATAATAGCAGTGGCAGCAGCAATAGAAACAAATACAGCAGAAGTAGCATCAACAGTAGTAGAAACAATAGCTACTACAATGGTAGTAGCAGTAGAAGTAGAAGCACCAGCAATAGAAACAGCAATATCTGTGGCAGCAGCTCGCAGCAATCACAGCAGGAGCACATAACAACATCGTAGGTTGACAAGAGGAGCTCTGGGATGACTACAGCAATGATTGCGGCAGCAACAACACCTCGGCAGGTGTTGAGAAAGTTTTGTGAAAACTGCCTAGGCTTCCATGCAGCTCCAACGGATTCTTGGACACCAACCATCTGCGAGGAAAAATAGTGAGCATGTCAGTAGATTCATCAAAACGTGTACTCAATAAATGGTGGAGAGTTCCTGGAAAATAACAGAGAAGGTCTCCTTGTTTTAGCTCCTCTAGAAATGTGATCAATGAAAATTTTGACAAACTTCACGGTCCCCTAGTAGCAGACATAGTTTTAGAGGCAATGTCCACCTCCTGCAACCATGACTAGAACTTGAAGCGCTAGTGCGACACAGTCCACCTTTGCTAGTGTAATGCCGCCATCTTCAGCAGTTGGTTGAGAACTTGCACACAATCCTAGCCACATAACAGTATTCTCAGATGGCAACACACATTCAGCAACTTCTCTATGGCTAGCCTGGTCCCACGGTATTTGCCGTAACCCAGATAATAGCTCAGTAGTAGCAGCAGCTACAGTAGCATTCTGTCTCTAGTATCCATGGGTCTCTAGAAGATGCAGCCAGTACTCAACAGAGGCTAAAGGATTTTTACATTCAAGTGGAATAGTTAGCGTCTTTGTAGCTATTGCTTTGCTTGTGCGCTCAGGGTGAGGGTCTCTGGCCCTATTGCATCCTGAAGCACGACTCCTATCCTCGAGGAATTATTCAACGCATGCCATGCAACTAGGGTCCTCATCTTCGTCATGTCAGAGAGGGATCACACTAACATCTACTCTTCATCAACGATCTTGCTGCTGGTACCAACATGAACCCTCGTGTATCCTCACACGTCCCTCCTGTGCTTCTGGCTAGGCTACCATCAGTCACCTTCTGAGGAGCTTAAATGACCTCAAGATGGGTGACTCCGAGTCTGTCACCACCTATTGGCTCCATGAGCAGGATCTTCTTCATCGGCTTGGCAAGGCTAGTCCGCCTCTACTGGTCGTCCTACTTAGCATCAAGAACGATGCAACTCATGACCACACAAAGATCCTTGTTGACTTTGACCTCAAGATTTTTGAGGCCATGGCATCCTAGGGAACTCTGATGACTTGGTTTTATTCCCGGTTCTTGACATGGGAGGAGGGGATTAAGGATACCTGCATGCAGCATGGAGATAGGAACCAATAGCAGTCAACTTTGCATATCCAACGCCTCTGTTGTGCAGGAACCCTGGTGCTACTCAAGCCAAGTATGGTGTTGGTTGGAGCAAGGGGGGGTGTGGGAAGAAAGGGAAGGGCAAGATCAAGCAACCCTCTGACAGCAGGTCCTCCTGTGGCAGCTCTTTTGTCTACCACAACTCTGGCCAGCCAGGTCATGGTTAGTACACCGGCCTATCACTCATGGACGAGTCTTGCGTCATTAACGCCATGCATCGTGACTGTGAGCGGTGCCTTGGTAGCACTCCAGCCATCACTCCCTCTCCTCTCACTGCTTCCTCTTCCGCAACCACCGCTTCCTCCACCGGTACCGCAACATTTTTGATTGGGTCCCTGACTCCTCCCATGCCTTTCCTTGGTCCCGTTGCTAATCGACTCCTTATCCGGCGTGGTCACCTCCACCCTCCGGCATGGCCAAATCGCAGCACCTCCGAACTCATGGGCGCTCTCCTTGGGAGAACGAGCTGGAAAGATTTATCACACACTGCCTCGGCATCCCCCCTCCTTAGGGAAGTACAAGTTATATTTCTGGAGGTCACAGACAGCTTTCAGGCGGAGACCGCTCTCCGCAGTGATGCTCCCGTAGATGGCCATTGTGTCTCCACCCTCTTCTTGGATAATCCTCCCTGGCTTGAAGATTGGCATGCATAATTTGTATCTCAGTCTCACACACAGTGTCCATTACCCGCATCATGTCAGATCACTCAGTACGACGTTACCATGTCTATTCATGACCCTGACGGCACCTAGATCATCGACTCCAACACTTTGCATCAAATGACATCTTGTCGTCAGGCGTTCAGTATTCCTGGCCTAGTGGGTGATGTCCACAGTGTTTGGTCTGTGTCCAGCGAGATGTTTGTGGTGTTGGTGTCGTCCGCTTTTGGGATCTATCTAGTAATGTCTATTCACCGATGTGTTGCATGTGCCTGGCCTTGAGCTCATCCTTTTGTCCTTCATTTCTCTCAACCACATGAGCATGGATGTTCTACACTCCCGCGGCGTTGGTAGAGTTGGTCTTCATCTGTATGACTGTGTCATATTTCATGCAAAGTTCCATGATAGATTGTGCTACGTCACTCATTTGTCTTGTGTGTCCTCACCCTTGTCTTTGAATGAGGCACACATCTTTGTCACGAGCACTCTGTCCATGTAGCATAGTCACCTCCTACACCGTCACTTATGTCACATACATAGCTTTGTTGTTGAGAGCATGCTCCGCACGCAACCTGCCCTTCACCTTGATCCAACTACCTTGCTGTTACTTTGTAGAACTCAATGCATCCACTGTGCTCAGAGCGAGATGCACAGGTCCTCCTACCCTCTTCTCAAGCGTCCCACCCACTTGATCTTGTTCATAAGGACCTCACAGGTCCCTTACATGTCAGGTCTACTACGGAGCGTGGTCGTTATGCGCTCACTTTTACTTATGACTACTCTCTTTTTTGTGGGTGTTCTGCCTCCGACAGAAGAGCAACACAGCTGTTGCAATTCATGATTGGCTCCTTACGGTGAAGCACAAGCGTGGTTGTCCCCTTTGCCACTTCCGTTATGACAGGGTTGGTAAATTTGTGGAGGAGTCGGATGCTCTCTTGAAGAGCCGAGATGCTAGACATGAGACCTATGTGCCCTGCACCTAGGAGCAAAATGGTGTTTCTGATTGTTTGAATGACACCATGGCTGATATGATTTTTACTATGTGCATTGAGCCTGGTCTGCTCCCGGGCTTCTTTTTCAAGGCCATGTCGTACTTGAACTGGGTTTGGAACAGAGTACTCCACTATCCCTTGCCTTGTCCCATCACCCCTTACTAGTATTGGTGTGGAAACATGATGATCTTTGTCCTATGCATGTCTGAGGTTGCATTACCATCATTGATTTCCCCGTGGTCATCTTTGCACCTTTCTTGGGATGTCTTGTGAGTCCAAGGCTTGGCGATTCTAGAACCATGTTCGACATGGCATCATTAAGTAGAGTGAAACATAGTTCTTTGATGGGCTTTTTCCACACAAACTGCCTTTTGTCTGTGCCCAGACCCTTCTGGGTCTGTTGCCACTACGACGTGGGGGAGTTTTTGTACCAGTGCACGATGTTCCTTCTTTTCTATTTTAGTCCCAAGTCCCTGGTTCCACCACATTGCCGGTGTGTCCATACACACCAGTCATACCCCCCGTACCAGACTTTCCATTTGAGTCTGTTCCTCAACTGCTGACCACGCATCCAAGTCAACCTCTTTGGCTACTGACTCCGCCGACCAGGCAATTGATTCTACACCTTCAACTGTTGGAATCGATGACCAAGTGATTCATTCCATTTCTTCAGCCGATGACTTCACCATCTAGGCAACTGTGTTTGTCACTCTTGAGGCTGATTCAGTCAACCAGTAAAGCAGTTCTTCGGTTCTTAAGTCGGTCACTTTAGTGGAGCAACCCGTTTTGTTTGTGTCTCCTCAAGCCTGGTCCACCACTCTTCTAGTGTTGGTCATACATATTCATGCACTCGTGGTGGCCATCTTTGTCAACCCACTCCAATGCCTCCACCAAGCATGCGTCCTACTTTTCCATGGCCACCCCAACCACTCACCTCCTTCCCACATCCCCTTCTCACATTGTGGTGAATGGGGATCCATGGACGAAGGCCTTACCTCTGACTGCCCTTGCCATCGTCACAATGGACCTTCCTCATGGATCTGTACTAGGTTATGCCCTAAATTTGAAGGAGCGTCGATGTGTTATCTCTGTCACGTTGTCTCGTGCATCGATGGGCCTTGGCACTGCTTGTCTATTGATGTGCAGGCTGTGAGAGTGTGTGCTCTTGGAAGAATAGGTCTTGGTGTGTGGAGAGCACAGTCTCATTGAAAAGATAGACTTGGAGAATCTGGAAGCCAGAACTGGAAAACATTAGTTATGAAAGGTTTGCAGGTTAATTACGATGAACAGAGTACAAGGTGTTTATACTGTTTGGCCGGCTAGTCCTGACCCTAGTTTACTGATCTCCTAGCACGCTACACTAAGCTACTTGCACCTGAATCTGGTGCCCTACTTGCACTTGTTCCTCATGCCCTACTTGCACCCAATGGATAATGCAAGAATCCCTTGGCCGTTGATCGTCCATATCAACAGTTTGTCTTGTCTCTCTGCGAGCCGCTGCATTAGCTCGACGCCTCCCGGCGGTGGGTACGGTCATCCTATTGCACACGCCACCGGTGGTACTACGACTGTTGCACAGGAGCAGTCACCGGTTTTTCTCCCGCCATTAACCGTGTCCGTTGTTGGGTGTGTCCCTCCGAGAGGGCCCCTCAGTGGCTAGTGTATTCCATACGCTCCCCACCGAGTAGGTGTAGCCACCCTTGTGTTATGTGTGCTAAATGCAACACAAAGCTACAAGAAAAACATGCCCTTGGCGTTTGGAGTACTCTCGCTTGCTTGCTTGCTCGCTTCCTTCTCCTCCTCACGTCCGCGGTCGAGCGGAGACGAGCTCAACCGCGACATGAATTTCCAAGAAAACGGAAAAATGTCTGCATGCTCATGAAATACGGACGAGGCCCTGAGTAAGCCAGAAAAATGGGATCACCTCGTTACATACCCCCCCTCCCCTCCTGTCACAGGCGTGACGTCCTATCATGCCTAAGATACTCTTGGAGAATAGTGTTTGTACCCCCGACATTGAATTTGGCCTTTGGCTCCCAAAAGTTGTGTTCCGTTGGGTACACCTTCCACTGCACCAAAAATACGCGGTGACGTCTCCTCTAGCGGTCCGCCAAAATCTTCTCCATCTCAAACTCCTCACTTCCTTTGAATTTGATAGTAGGAGGTGGAGCTGTCCTCTGACCCTAGACGAAGGTATTAGGGTCGCGGTAAGCACGAAGCAGGGGGATGTGGAACACCGGATGGATAGTGTAGTGAGCACATAGCTCCAGCTTGTAGGACACAGCCGACCTCTTCTCCAGAATGCAGAACGGACCCACCCATTGCGGCTTTAGCTTGGAACTCCCATCTCCCATTAGTTGCAGGTTTGCCAAGTTGAGCATCACCTGATCACCCACTTGGAACTCCTCCACAGGTGGATGCTTATCAGCCTGCTGCTTTTACACCTTCAACAACGGTTGCAGCACCACATCCCATGTGGTGGCAAACCCATCAGAAATCAGCTACATAGCCAAAAAGATATGTTGCCGTAGCAAGGGCAGCTAGGTTCAGTGGCTGGTGGCCATAAACCACCCCAAACGGTGACTTCCCTATTGATGCTGAGGCTGCCGAGTTGTAGGCGAACTCTGCCACTCCGAGTTTCTCCTCCCAATCCTCCCTATCCGGTAGGACCATGCTCCTCAGAAGCTGCCCCGATGTTTGGTTCGTGTGCTCCGTCTACCCATTTCTCTATGGGTGGTATGTTGTGGTCAGCTACACTTGCGTGCCAGCTTCTCCATGAGATCATTCTAAAACCGTAAAGTGAAGCATGGATTGCGATCAGAGGCCACCGACTATAGTACTCTGTGCAGCTTCATGACGCGACTGAGGAGGATTTGAGCTGTCCCAGCAGGCGTGATGCTCTCAAGACATGCGATGAAGTGTGCCATCTTGGAGAATCGATCCACCACTTCCAACACCGCGTTTTTACCTTGTTGTGTCACAAGCAACCTACCGATAAAGTCGAGCGAGATATCTTTCCATGGCCTCTCAGGCATAGACAATGGTTGTAACTCCTTTGGTGGCCTGGTCCTACTTGACTTGATGCATTGGTACACATAAAAACCATTGCTCACAAACCTCTTGTAGTCAGTCGCAATCGACGACCACCAAAATTGGCATGCCAAGGCTTTGAGAATAAGTGACCCGAGTAGTGGATATCATGTGCCTCCTCCACTAGCAACTACTTCAATGGTGCATAAGCCGGCATTGTGATATTTTGCTCGTATCCCCTTCGCCAATACACTCCATCCCACGTTGTGTCTTTCAACGCATCACCCGTGAGCTCACTTTCCACGCCATAGTTGTGCTTGAACAGGCTATGCATGACTAGATATCCCATTAGCAATGAGATGGCATTGAGACTGAAGTCTGGCCTCCGTAACAGAGGGTCTACCGGATTTAGCTTCCCAAGCTTGTACCGGATCTTGAAGTCAAAACTTCTTTCCAAGAAATCCATCCATTGAGTCTGCCGGTAATTATGGTTTGGTTGCGTCTTCAGATACTTCAGGGCATAGTGATCAATCAAGACCATGCAGCGTCATGACTCCAAGTAACACCACTTGAAAGCATGGATCACAACCAATATTTCCTTCTCATGGATTGCGTAGTTCAGCTCTGCACCTCGTAGCTTGCAAGACGCGTACGCAAAATTTTGTGGCCCTTCTCTATGATCTTGCATCAGCACTATCCCAATCGCGTAGTCACTTGCGTCCGCCGCCATGAGATACTCCTTAGATGAATCCGGATGTACCAGGATCGGAGCATCACACATTGCAAACTTAAGCTCCTCAAAGCTCTTAAGCTCCTCTTTGCCCCATTCCCACGAGTGATCCTTCCGTAGCAGTTGGGTGAGCGGCCCATCCTACTTTGTGTACCCTTGGATGAAGTTCCGCTAGTAGTTGCACATGTACTTTGGTGTCGGTCACTGCTTCAGTGCTTTCACCTTCTTTGGATCCATACGGAGACCCTTGCTGCTCATAATGTGTCCAAGGAACTCCATCTCCCTTTTCTCAAACTTGCACTTGGAGACCTGAGCAAAGAAAATATCTCTCCAAAGAATTTCCAGTACCTATTAAAGATTTTGTTGATGTTATTCTTGAGTTTGGTAGAAGATGAGGATGTCTGTGAGAAACACCACCACAAACTGGTCTAAGTGAGGATGAAAGATCCAATTCATGAGGCTCATGAATTGCACGAGCATTGGTCAATCCAAACGGCATTACAAGGTACTCGAAATCACCGTACCCTGTCCAAAAAACCTCCTTCTCCACATCCTAATATGCAATCTGGATCTGAAGGCACCCTGAGTGCAAGTCCATCTTGCTGAAGTACTGTGCTCCCCTCAGTTGGTCAAACAACTCGACCCTTGGCAGTAGGTACCGGCTCTTGATGGTTACATTGTTCAGTATGCGGTAATCCACGAACATCCGTAGCTGTCCTGTCTTTTTTTTTTCAGAAAGAGGACCGGTGCAGAATAAGGTGAGACTGGCGATCTGATAAACCCCTGCTCCGTAAGCTCCTCCAAATACTTCTTCAGCTTGTCAAGCTCCTTGTCGCTCATGCGATATGCAGCATGCATTGCTGTAGTTTCTCCCAAGACAAGCTCAATTTTGTGGTCGATGTCCCTTATTGATGGTTACCCCCTTTGGCAGCTGAGTAGGAAACACATCACTATAGCTGTCTAACACTCCCTTGATGCCTTCTGAAAACTTGGCTACTGGTTCTTTTTACTAATATCCCTCTTGTTGCTTTGTCTCTGTTTCCAAAATCCACAAAATTCCACATCTTCAATTGTTTCCTTCTGTCTCACCCACATGAGGTAAACTTGGTCCTCCATACAGTGAGAGTGCTTCATCTACACATTTCTCAAATGCGCTACCTTGCCTGCCTTGGATTCATTCTTCTCAACCCATGATGATAAAACTATATGCTCTCCTCTTTTCTTCACCTTCACCTGGCTGCACATCCAATCTGTAGTAGGATTCCACCAGTACAGCCAGTCACATCCCAAAATGGCGTCATAGGTGTCCATCAGGTACGTGCGAAGGTTTACATCGCACCACAGCTTGCCCAGACGGACCCTCAAAGGCTTCAGAGGCAATCCGCACTCCAGCTCCCCATGCACCAAGATGGTCTTCATTTGCTTCTCAGGTAGCCGTGCAAGCCTCAACCTTCTTACAAGCTTGTCACCGAAGAACGAGTGTGATGCGTCTACAACCTTGTGATTAAATGTCACCTGCTCCATGCTATTGAGCTAATGAGGCTTGGGGTGAACAGTGGGATATGAACCCACGACCTTTGGCGCCCCTTGCCGCCTAAAGAACCAGCCGATGAAAGTTTGAATTTCAAGAGGATTCCCAAAATGCTCTCGCTCTCTTTGCTCTGAAGCAATACTCTAGGCAGCTCCCTAGTTGTCGAACGACTTTCAGGGATGGTGTTTGCTGATTCGGATAAAGCTTTTCCAGCAGTTGGCAATCCGCCACTCACTACTGGTTGCCGTTTTCCTTCTGCTTCTTCTTACAGTCCTTCTTGTAGTGTCCATGCGTTACGTAGATTCAGAAATTCCCACCATGTGACTTGCTTTGTTGTTGGCCTCCCTACACTGTGTCTATCTCCATGGGGTCATCTTGTTGGTGTTGTGTTCGACGCTAAAAATTCTCCTGCTTCTCACAGAAACCCCCTCGATGGTAGTGTAGTACATCCACAGGCTCAACATTGGCCACCATTGCCTAGAACTCCATGATTCCACTCAGTGCCGATGTACAATAAATCTTCACCTTCAAGTCGTAATGGTACTTGTCAGCCATCTCTAGCTTCCTCATGTCGTCAATCTCCAAGTACAACGCGAAGAAGTGATGTATGTACTCTTGCATCGAGCTGATCTTCTTCAATTGCTTCAGTATTTTGTGTGTGACCATGGAGGCGTTCACGAGATTTAATCAATCTCTGATGGATCATGCGAACTGTTTCCACATTCTTGGCACACGTGCTTCAGCTTGTCCTACAACTGGCTACCAGAACACGGCATTTTGAACATCTATATTCTTATCTCCACTTTGAGTGGGAACTACATTCAACTGCCTCTGCCACTCCAATATTGCTTTGCGTAGCAGTGTCGCCGTAAATGACACACGTAAAACATCATCCTCTGGAGGGTGACCCAGAGTCCCCAAGTAGCCAGAACTGGAAAACATGAGTTATGACAGGTTTTCAGGTTAATTACAATTATGGCTTCCCCAAGTAGTACACATCATGGAAAACAGCCAGATCCAAATGCTCGTACCCTTGGTTGAGGAATTGAACATTTCCAGAGCCTTTGAATTTGGTCTTGGCGAACTCCTACACCGGGTCCCCCGAACTTGTCTAGCGCCAGTCCCATCCCACATGTCAGCCACCTACTGATTGAGCCACTCATTCTCCATCTTGAGGACTCCTAGATGCTCTACGATCTGCTGATGGGCCTGCTCTATGGCTCTTGATGACTCTTGGCGGTTTGAGATCCTCAAAATGAAACTGATAGTGTAGTGACAGAGATAAAAGAATTTTGACAGCACCTAGGTAGTCAATGATGGGATTTTGACATCTTTGAAGTGTGTGGGAGTTACCTTTTGTCTCCCCCGTATGCACAGTAGGCATTGTGGATGCTCTCAAAATTTAGAGAAAATGTTGGCTCGTGCGTTGGCTTCAAAGTCTGGTCCAACAATCTCCCTCTTGTTCATCCTTAACGTTGTCTGACTTGGTCCGTGCCTTGGGCTCCTTGAAGTTCATAGAGCTCCAGCAACGCTCCCGCCCAATGTGTGACTGTGATTAGATACCAGATGTGAGAGTGTGTGCTCTTTGAAGATTAGGTCTTGGTTTGTGGAGAGCATCCTCGCAGAGAAAAGACAGACTTGGAGAGTCTGGAAGCCAGAACTGGAAAACATGAGTGAAAGGTTTTCATGTTAATTACAATGAACAAAGTTCAAGGCATTTATATTTTCAGCCGGCTTTCCCTTGCCATAGCCTGCTACTGTCATAACTTGCTATAACAAGCTACTTGCACATGAATCCGATGCCCTGCTTACACTTGTCCCTGGTGCCCTACTTGCACCTGATGGGTAATGCGAGAAGTCCTTGGCCGTTGATCATCCAAATCGATAGTCTGCCTTGTCTCTCGGTGAGCTGCCGCATTAGCTCGACGCCTCACGGCGGCGGGTGCAGTCCCCCTGTTGTGCATGCCACCGGTGGTATTGGGAGCATCGCATGGTCGCAATCACCCGTTTTGCTCGCACTATTGACCCCGTCCGCTGTCAGGCGTCTCCCTCTGAGAGGGCCCCTTGGCGGATAGCGTATTCAATACGTTGCTTGTCGAGAGGGTGAAGCCACCCTCGCGTTTTGTGTGTGGAACACACAACGCAAAACTTTGAGCAAAACACGCCCTTGGCGTGTGGAGAATACTTGCTCATTTGCTTGCTTGCACGCTTGCTTCCTCCGCCTCCTCATGCCCGCGGTCGAGCGGAGTCGAGCTCAACCACGAACTGAATTTCCAAAAAACGGAAAAATGTCTGGATGCCCTCAAAACGGACAAGGTCCTAAATATGCCTGAAAATGGGGGTACCTCGTTACACAGGCTGTCTCTGTAGGTAGCCGACCCACAGAGTCTTCGTGAGGCCATGATCGTACATGACACTGCCCAGTAGGATGTTGCTTGCAAGAAAGAGCTACCCAGCATCGATGAGCATGTTGTATACAAGCTGTCGATTGTCCCCAGGCTGAAAGCCATTGGGTTTGAATGTGTTTTCCATGGTAAGAGGATTACAGATGGTATGCTGGACAAGTACAAATCACGACTCACATCTAAGAGCTTTGCACATGTACCAGAAGTTGATTTTGACCAGGTTTTTGTGTTTTTTGGCCGGTTCACCACTAGTCACGTGCTTTTTTAGCTTGGCCATACATCATAACTGGGAGTTCTTGCAGATGGACGTGAGTAATGCCTTCTTGCATGGAACTCTCGATGGTGAGAAGGTCGACATGGTCTAATTCCTTGGCTGCGAAGATGACACATGACGTGTTTGGAGGCTGTAGAATGCCCTCTATGGCCTGAAATAATCAGCTAGATGCTGGAACATAGATATCAACTGCACCCTTTTGAGTGGAGGCCAGGTACGCAACGCCGCCAATCTAGCCTCTTCTTCACCCTAGTTGGCACCATCCTTATCACCGTGCTGGTCTATTTTGATTATCTGCTCATCACGTCACCTAACCCCATCGCTCTGCAGTGTTTGAAGGACACGTTCCAGTTGACTTACTAGATGAAAGACCTTGGGCCTGCAAATGTCTTTCTGGACATGGAGATTGAGCACGACTGCACTGACAATGTTTTTCATGTACATTGGGCAGCCTGTGTGCAGGCATTGGATGAGTGATTTGCTGACCTCTTGTCTAGTGTACCCGGTGCCTCCACACACATGACCCAAGATGGCCAGATCAAGATGAATGCTTCTGATGTCGACACATTTGGTGTGGGTGTGGACGTGATCACATTTCTTCGTGTCATTGGGTCACTCATGTTCTTTGCCACCACTACATGACCTGGCATTGCCTTTGTTGTGAATGTGTCGGCTCAGTTATCCTAGTCACCGCACCAGTTGCACCTAGATGCAGCCATTTGTGTGGTCCGGTATGTTGTCTCCACTCCATGTTGTGAGCTGGCATTCTGTTGCTAGCCGTCTCTAATCGCTAAGGGCTACACCGATAATGACCTGACTAGGATCATAACGAGTAAGAGCCACACTGGGTTGATCTTTCTCATCGGTGGTATGGTTGTACTGTGGCAGACTGGGACGCAAGGGTGCATTGTACGTAGCATTGTAGAGGCTGAGTACATGGCATTGGGTGCCCGTGTATGCGGAAGTGTGTGACGCTATTGTCTTCTATGTAAGTTTTGTCAGTCTGCATCGTCCATCATGTTACAATATGAAAATTAGAGTGATATTGCCAATGCAGACAATGATGCCATTCATCACACGCACACAAAACACATAAATGTGGATTATCACTATGTACACACCTTGTTGCATGTGTGAAGCTTCCGGATTGTGTGGATCGACTGTAAGACAGTTGGCTGACTACTTGACCAAGGTGGTCAAACGCGAATCGTTCAAGAAAGCCGTTTGCCTAGTTGGTCTGCATCCGTGACTGCACAATTGTGCATCTGTGAGTTCCATTTTCTTGTCTTGTTCCATGTATTTTCTAACCTTTTGTGTGTTCATTATTGTACTTGTGTGGTTTTTCTAGGCTATAGGGGCATGAAGGTATGGAGGTATGAAGGTATGAAGGTATGACTTATGGTGTGTAATGTGAATTCATTTCCTCTGAATGTACATGTACACTAGTGTCCACTCGTTATGGGGGAGTATTTCGATTTACACGTGCACTATCTCACTGATCTAAACCGTGACCTCTCGCTTGGTGTACGTGCTCGTGCTGATGAGAGACTTGGTGGACGTTGACGATGACGGGCGCTCAGTAATGGACGTTGAAGATGACGGGCACTTGTTAGGGGACGTCATCTCTTCTTGAGAGACCTGGCTCCTATCTTGTCATGTGGAGTCTCCCTCTTGGTAGATGTGCGCGACCAACATCATCGACAACAACTGCAATCACTCATGTCACTGGCTGTCACAGCCGGTTGTTCAGGTGTCCATAACTTTCCTCGATGAGATTTGTTGCTGATTCTAAATGCACGGCTACATTTGTGACGTGCATGTTTTGGTATAATCCAGTTTTCAGGAAAAACGGACGATGCCTGGGTTTGGGGTTGTCGGTCGTTTGACAGGGTCCGCTGAGAAAAATCCCATTGGCTAGAAATTATTGGAGTTTCTTCATTGGCTGGTAGACTGAGTAACAATCCTCACAGAGGTGAGGGCCTGGGTTAGTGCTAGAGGGTTCTCACTCCACGTCTCATTGTTTCTGCAATTGTAGTTACTTCTTTTCACTTGTAACTTTGGCGCTAAGTCTTGTGTATACTTTCCCTGTCACATGTGAGTAGAGAGCACTATTCAAGGGCTAAGTTTGAGTGAAGCAGGCCACGCAATTCAGTTGAAGTGCATGAGGCGGTTGAAACTAGTCATCTAGGCTAGTGCATATTCGTTTTCATGTGTTTGAAGGAGCTTGGCATTTGCAAGGGGGGGGGGGGGTGGGGGGTCGGATGAAATAACATAATGTGAAAAGGGAATGACCGCTCACTAGTGACAAGGAGATGATTCCCTCCCCCTTCGTTTCAAAGCGCAAACCCACAATTATGATGCCGGATTTTTATGTCTTTTTTTTTGTGGGCTCCGCCCACACAAAACATTGAGAACCCTAATTTGTATCTGGGAGCTTGCGCATCGAAAAAAGGGTCATTGCTCGATCGTGATCTTGCGAGGGAATGATATCCAAACGAGGAACGACAACAACAGGATGCATGAACGTTTTTTGGGTCAAGGTTTTTAAACGTGTTGCATATTGTAACTAAAATTTCAAACCAACGGAATTTCTCACCAGAATATCAGACGTAGAGAATTTCTCGCTCATTATAAAAAGCGGGGGTAGATAACTATTATAACTCTTCATGTTCTTACATATGTATACATGCATTCAGTAGTGCCGACACTTTTCTTTCAAGTACGCCTATTACTTATTGGAAGTTTATCAGCTGTCCCAAATTCCCAAATCTTCATATTCTCCACAACTACATATACACCATCTACCGTTTGCTTGATACGACACACCCCCCCCCCCCCCCCCCCCCC
>SZWC01003684.1:72190-93770 GCA_023375785.1 Penium margaritaceum | reverse complement strand
CCCCCCCCCCCCCCCCCCCCCCCCCCCCCCCCGCACCCTCACCCTCTTCTCAACTCTCTTGCTGCGTAATTGTTCCAATGACAGGGTGCAGGTGCACGACCAAACGATTTGTTCAAAGTGTATTGCATGTTGGTGGTGGTGGTGTGAGAATCTGCGGTGACTGTCTGCTTTTGCGCGCTGGCTGATGTGCTGATTGCGCTGTTTGGCCTTACTTTCTTTTACGAGTATTTGCCGGGTTGAGCAAGGAGGGATGGGCTTGAGCGTTTACATTGCCCTCAGGTTCTACCACATTAGGTCCAGATTCTGGCTGCTGTTTGTTGGCATCACTTGTGTCCCTGTAGACTATCAGAAGGTGCAGGGATATTGGGAAAACAGGAAGGTAGAAAGATAGGGAGGTAGGAAGATGGGAAGGAAGGAGGATTAGTGCGAAAAGGTAGCGGAATTGAGAACAGATGATGTAGGGAATACCGAGGTGTGGCTGCTTCTATTGTCGCATGTAGCCACCACATGCTTCAACACCGGCAGGGCTCATGGCCGCCAAAAGCTTACAATCTGACCAGAGTCCCCGAAGACCCAGTCACTATGACAATGAAACCACCCTGGTTTTGTTGTAAAACATTGGCTCTGTTCGAATTTGTGCTGACTGCAATTGGCACCTCACAAGCCTGGTTTGGTGTGTTTTCCTACCAAACCACTACTTTCCAAAGACAAAACTCCCAACCCGTATATGATAATGCAGGAATGTCAACATCTATGATCTGACTCGTAAAACAACTGAGTGGAGTTGGTGGGAGCGTGGACAAGCAGCATTGAACTCTTTGAGAAATGCTTTGACCTCATCGCCAGCATTATGATTGGGTGATCACATCCAGCGGTGGACCACATCATGGCCATATATGCATTTAGTCGAGAAATAACAGTTCTTTCTGTTCAAAATAATGGCCGTGGAGAACAACCTGTCACATATATGTCCAAAATCCTACGTGAGCCTGAGCTGAATTATGCAATGCACCAAAAGGAGATTCTGGCCGTCAAGATGTGGCAATGTTTTGTGGAATGCCGACAAGTTATCTTCCGTTTCATCACATTGCATTGAATTACCGTAAGAGTAGGCCAAATTTGAGCAGTCGACAAATTTGATAGACGCAGTTCCTCGAGTTAAACTTCGAAAAAGATGTTAACCGCCCACGATGACAAACACATAAGGCAAATGCTCTATTTTGGTGACCAGATTTGATGGCCTAGATCAATACGCTACTCGTTGAGTGAGACACGTTCCTCGCGAGGCTGTTCACGCCGGGATGCGAGGAATTTGGTGGTTACGAAGAAGAAAAAATTGGTTCGACGAATTTGCATCACTCAACAGTGAGCTATGTCACATCCTATTAGAGGATTGCGAGGACACTGGTAGTAGTGGACATTCGAGCAACGATAAAGTGCTAAAAGAGCTCGCAAAAATACTATCGGAGGAACAAGATGCAACCCGACATGTGAAACTAGTGCAAGATGTACGACATGTGTCATAGTCATAACTCCAGACAAACCAAACCCCTGGGCGCGCTTTGTCCGCTACCGATTCCCCTGCCACCATCTTCAAACATCTCCATGGACTTGTACGGGTTTTCCTGTCAAACCGGAGGGATTCGACATCTTTCTTGTGGTCGTAGAACAATCCGTAAATGTCACAGTTCATTCTCACCACGAAAATGGTCACCGGCAAAGAGAAGAGCACGAACGTTCCTCAACAACATTGCTCGACCACATGGGTTTCCTTGGCCAATACAAGCAACAGAGATGGAAGTTCACTCGTGGAAATTGGTGGGAACAGATGACTCGCTACGTTTCTCAGATCCAACTATCGATAGCCTTCCATCCCTAGACTGATGGGCGGACTGACGGCGCCAATCGAACACTCAAACTGCTGCAAACGTTGTGCGAGCCACATGGCACTGTCTTGGTGATCTAGCTACCGACTTCCAAGCTCATAATACGAGTAGAATCCCACAAGGCCACGAGAAAAATTCATTTCATGGTGGTTTACTACAAACTAAACGTAGCTCTGGAAGGTTTGAAGAGTTCGAGCAACATACCGAAAGTCCACATCCACTAGCATGACTTCTAGAATGTTTGGGATGAGCATCGCTATACGTTCACGACGTCTGAAGCGGTAGAGAAACAATGTGCCCACAAAAATTGGCCGGACATCAAGTTCCACGTCATTGATCGCATTTGTCTCAACACAAGGAACGTAAGGTTACAAGAATAGGAATTTTCAATGCTCAAATATAAGTTGTCGGCGTTGTTCACAATGGAGGAGATACGGATACCTTTCCATGCCAAGCTCCGCCTTTGTCACAACATAGCTATCCACCTAATGTTCCACATCAGCCGACTCAAACTCTAACAAGACCCAAGCAGGTGGTTCTTTGGCACAAACGTGCCTCCATCACCACTTGTGGAAGTAGAAGAGGGTACGGAGTACGAGGTTGAAGACTTTCTTGAAGACTGGTGATGAGGAAAAGTCTTGGAATATCTCGTGATGTGCAGCCCTACTATGGGTTCTCTATTTGCAGGTTCTCGGGGGTTCCGTTCCACAAGGTTTTTACAGGTTAGACCACATCCTAGAAGTTTCAAGAGAGTTATCACGAACCGTGTTGACTGTTCAATACTTTTTGGTCAACTTCCCAAAGGCACTTGACTTATAGAATGAGGAGCTTTGATATTCCAGCTTACGAGCATGCTGGAAATTCTTATACGCATGAAGCCTATGCTTGTAAGCATGACACCTATGCTTACAAGCATGACACCTATGCTTAAAAGCATTACGCCTTCGCTTACACGCATGACGCCTATGCTTCTAAAACCCTGGAACTCTGAATAAAGTTTCTCAAAACAGCCTCCCACAATGCGGTGACACATGCGTTACTCAATTTCATTCCAGTGCATCCCAAGTATGCCTGCTTCTTGTCATCTCTCTTGTATCTATGCACTGGAAAGTTTTAACACTTGTCATTGATAAATACTCATTGTTGCTAGAATTCGGCCCAACTGATTACATGTCCCCACTTTTATTTATTTTTGAAGAATAGTGCCCCTCATTTGTGTATCAATGACAAAGTGCCATTTTTACCTCCAAGTACAGTTTAGATGTCGATTTTGCGTCGATGCGGTGTGACATGCATGCCTCGTCAGAATGTTGACGTCGGCATGGTCGTCGAACAATGACAATCACGTCTTTTGAGGAGTTAGTGATTGTTCGAAGGGTGGGTTTAAGTGTAGTTTGCGTTGGGGGTCCGAGACTCCTCTATGTATTGATAAGGGAACCTGCTGTGTCTCGCTATCGCGTGGCACAGTAGGAGTCTACGCAAAACTAAATCCCTAAAGTCCCTCATATGACTTAGGATGTGATTTCATTAGGGTTTGCGTGATAACACGGAGGAGTCTCCTTGTTGCAAGAATGAAATTAATACTACTTTCACTTCATTTCGAAAGCGGATATTTTTCACTTGATTGCGATCAACCAATAACCCCCCTTACTTATTTTTTACTTTTATTTTGACATGACAAACTTTTAGCATGATGTAGTATTACATGTTTTGTACGTGGCCCGTCTACGTAAATCATAGGAAATCCTAAATCATATCGGGAGGTTTGTGTGTAAATAAAATAAAAGGGGTCATTGCACGATTGCGATTCTTACGTGGAAGCGCTGACCCCGTGAGGAGTGACGATGAAACACTGTTGGCGCGAAGCGATAACTGCGCTGGATTTATGCTACAGGCTGGCTCAGTCAATTCTTGATTCGGAGGTTCTTACAAGAAGTTGCAGATTTTTTCTGACTTTTCGGGAAAATTCCACTTGGGAATCTTCTACTGTACAGAACAGTTGATTCCTGGAATAACCTTGCAAGTGTTGTGTTCACGACTGGGAAGTGTACATAACTACGTTGGAAAGTCCAAGAGAGGAGTGACCACCTCGGTTTTCTCACCTACGTTGGACAACTCAACAACAGTCTCAGACGAGGCAGGTTGGAGGATGCAACCCTACGAGGTGTGCGCATGACATTGTACAGGCAGCACCGAGGTCGCCTGAGCCAGTACACGACCTCGTCAATGAATTACTACATCATCAATGCGTCGTCCAATGCTGGACAACGCTTTACTACATCAGCAGGTGGTGCCGTTGAGACTACTACCTACAAGGGAGCAGAAGGGACTAGACTCCCCCAAGCGTAGCAGTATAAGAGGAGGGGCTAGTATCCGTCACATCTAATCTCAACAATCCAGTGCAACTCAGTGACTGCTACCACCATCAACTCTGCAAGTCTGCCATCTACTGAAGATCACCTCCGTCGACCCAGTGAGCCTGGCAATACTGCCAGCTTGGCTAGGAGGCGCCCTGACTTCCTGAAGACCTGTCATCCTACAAGACACGCCAAGACTCTTGCTACACGGCTTGACGCTTGGCAAGACGTTGCGCCCAGTTTGGGCCAGGACCAGAGTCAGAGCTTTGCTGTTCATATGCTGTTGTGAGACTTGTACATAGAGCTGTTGTACATGTACTTTGTATTTTCTCAATACAATCACAAACTCCCAAAAAAACAAAATAGCTTCCGCACTTTACCTTTTACTTTTTTTACAAGTCAAGCTTGGCACATCAAGGTCCTAGCACCACAGCAAGGTCTATCTAGCCTTTGTTGTGGTCGTGCGAAATCTATCATGGTATCAGAGCAAGGTCATACTTCTAGCTAGATCAGTAGCAGTAGCAGCATAGTACTTGTTGTAGCTGGTGGAGACGACATCCACCATCTCTGTACAAGTGGGCGGTAGCATCAAGGTTGTCGCATTCGTCTTGTAGTTCAACCTGCACATTGCACAACCAAAGAGGTGTCCGTGAGTGGCATGGAACTTGCAGATCAAGGGGGAGGAACACCTCCCCTTGACAATCGATCTGTGCTACATGGTTTGCGCATGGGTCAAGAGCAAGTGCGCCATGTTGCAGATCATGCACAACGCCAAGCAGCAGAGGCACAACGCTTGGCGGAGAAAGCACAACAAATGGCGCAGCAGGAAGCATTGGTGCGACAAGCTTTGGAGCAAGAACGGGAGGCATTGAGGCAGCAGCTTGCAGCGCAGGAGCTTCTTCGACAACAAGAGCAGCTCACTCGTGCTGCTCAAGATTCGCACACGCAGTAGTTGCAGTAGTCACATGCTGCCTTGGCGGCACAGAATGCTCAACTTAAGCAGCAGCTGGCTTTGACTCAACAACAGCAACAGCAGATGCAACAACACATGATGCAACAACAATGGCAACTGCAACAGCAATAGCCTATGCAGTGGCAATAGCCGTCACAAGGATCATCTGCTCATCTGCCTCAAGCAAGTCCTCCACCAGTCATGCAACCAGCAAACCCCCTGCAGGTACAGATTGGAACACCTGCACATGGAGGAATGCCACAACAGTTTATGGCACAATCTCAAGGGATGCCTGGGGTCCCACCCATAGTAGCATACCAGCAGGCTCAGCCGGGGCTCCTGCCACAGGCCTATATGGCCCAACCTGCATCAGCAGCAGTAGTAGCAGCAGTTGCCACAGCAGGAGTACCACCAGTCGAACCGCAAGCAGCCACACCCATGCAGTAGTTTCCCATGCATGCCCAACCAACGATAGTGCAAGGTATCCCATTTCAGCGTTTGGAGAACACAGTGCCTACAGCAGCAACATCTCTGCAACTACACAAGATCAAAGTTGAGAAGTTTGACGGTGAGAACTTCCCACACTGGGCGCATAAGTTCAAGCAGGTCGCCCAGATTCACAGTCTATGGGAGCTCTACAACGGACACTATCTGCCTCCACCTGCGGGATCATCATCACAAGCGGTGTCGGAATTCAAGTTCTACACCCGTGTTGCATACATGGTGTTGGACAACCAGTTGAGTCCTCGCATCCAATAGGCGATCAGGATGTTTGAGGAGACAGCTGAGCCTGCTGGACTTGCATGGTCCCACCTCGTACGGACCTACATGTCCGGTGACTCTACCTTCAAGTCTCACCTCGTGACTGAGCTATCGCACACAAGCCTCAGTAGCTTCGACAACATAGAAGACTACATCAACAAGGCGAAGTCTCTACGTGATCAGCTTGTAGTAACGGATGCTCCCATCTCAGAACCCATATTCGTAACCTTCCTACTAAGTGGATTGACAGGCGGCTGGGAGAATGTGAGACATGTGCTGAAGTTCAAGCAGGAATCTGAGTTGACAGAGGCATACGTGTGCAAGACGCTGCTAACAAAGCAACGCGACCGCAAGCTTGTAAAGGAGAAGGCCGGGCTTCTGTCAAACACAACGTGTTCTTCAGCAAGTGCAGCCCACGTCAACGCAGCTCATCCATCGTGGAAGAGCCAACCCATGATGAACTCAGCATCTTCCCAGGTCACTCCCCGACCATGTCCAAACGCCAACTTTCGCAACGCAAGTGGCCAGTGTATAGGATCACGACCTGCAATAGAATGCCATTATTGCAAGAAGATTGGCCACAAGAAAATGGATTGCAGAAAGCGGATTGCGGATGAGGCGCTGACAAAGAAGCAAAAGGCTACCAAGGCAAAAAGCCTGGAGACAAAGGGAAGGAGAAGAAGGATGGTGACAAGGATAAGGAGACTCAGGAGTCAGTGAAGAATGGCAACAACGGAGTCAAGAAGGAGTTTGATTATTCAGCTTCTGTGTTTCAACTCTCGGATGCACAGAGCAATGGACTCGTTCGCTCACCGTATGTGTGGTACCTCGACAGTGGGTGTACATCACACATCACATTTGACAGGTCTTGTCTCCAGGACCTCCAGCCTAGCACAAAGGGCTTTGTGACAGTCGCCAACAACAAGCAGGTCCCAGTGTTGGGAAAAAGGCAGAGTGGTAGTGACAGGCTACGACGGAGCTCAGGTAAAATTTGGAGATGTTCTCTATATCCCTGAAATTGTAGTCAACTTACTGTCACTTGGACAGCTGATGAAGAGAGGAGCTCACATTGTGAGCAACGGCAACAATATCACCCTACGGAACAGTGAAGGGGAAGTGTTTGCCGAAGGACGTCTCCTTCCATGCGGCATGATCGGGCTAGACTTCAGCCCTCCTACAACAGCAGCTGAAGTTGATCCCTTTGCGGCAGCCAGTCTACACCAACTTTCTGGTGCATATATCTCAGTGTGGCACAAGAGACTCGGCCACATCAGCAATCAACAAATCGAGACCATGAAGAAGCAACAACAGGTTCACGGAATCGACATCAAGGACTGCGACAAGAAGGAACCTGCAGATCCTTGTGAGGATTGTGTGAAGGCCAAACTGCCACGTCAAGTATTCCCTCCCGCCAGCAAGTGCGATATTACCGACAAGCTCAAGTTGGTCCACACAGACATTTGTGGACCACTTCCACCAGCGGCAATGAGCTCAGGTCATCGTTACTTCCTTCTCTTTATCAATGACGCGACTCACTTCACTTGGTGCTACGCCCTCAAGACACGCGACGAAGCATCAACACACTTCTTCAAGTGGCTGGCCATGGCGGAGAGACAGAGCAACAGGAAGCTGCAAGTCCTATGCTCTGATAATGCAAGAGAGTTTACCAGCACTGACTTCATGTCTCGTCTCGAAGACATGGGCATCGTGCAGCAATTTTCAGTGCCATACACACCGCAACAGAATGGTGTCGCTGAACGTGCAAATCGCACGATGCAAGAGACGCTCAATTCAATGCTCCTTGGCGCACAACTTGACAACAGCTGGTGGCCATATGCCCTCAAGCAAGCTGTTTGGATACGCAACTGTGTACCACACACAACACTCCCTGACATAACTCCATTTCAGGCATGGCATAGTCATAAGCCAGACATCAAAGGGCTGCGGACGTTTGGCTGCATGGCACTTGTTCACGTGCCAAAGGAGCGAAGGAGGAAGCTTACTGACAAGGCGTCTTGGGGCTTGTTCATGGGGCAAGCATCCAACATGAAAGGATGGGAGTTCATCAAAATAGACTCACAACGCACCATCATCAGCCGCGATGTAATGTTTTTGAGAATCTGACACGCACAGCATGGGAGGCCAAACCGAAAACGGCCCCAGACCTTCTACAGACTTTCTACGACTCCTATGTCGAGTCCCTTGAGGAATCTGAAGGAGAAGCGGCCACACATCCACTCACCCTTCCGAATCTAGATGAGGCGGATAATGAGGCGGTGCACGCGCGTGTGCCTTTCGGCACTCACCACCTTGAAAGCACCACCCTGGACGATGAGTCGGTTGATGTACGGCATGATAAACCCGAGACGGTGGGCGTGCAAGATGGTACGCAACCACCGAGGAAGGTTCAACCTCCACTCGCTCTGGACAATCGACGTTTCACACACCTCCTGCAACAGCAAATGGAGCAACTGTAGGGAGATGATAAGAAAGAGCACAACCTTGCCATAACAGCGTGCTCAGTGTTCAAGGAGGACGAGGTCGTCCTTGCTGAATTTTCCACGACACACCTTGCTGCACTTGTTTCACGCCCTTTGAAGGAACTCCCAGCGGAGCCAAAGACATTACAAGAAGCTCTAATTGGTGAGCAAGCAGCAGAGTGGAAAACATCACTTGATGCAGAGTGCAATAGTCTGATGGAGCAGGGAACGTGGGAACTCACTGAACTACCACCACATGCACGGCTTGTGGGGGTGAAGTGGGTTTTTTGCATCAAGACCAAGGCTGACAGGAGCATTGACAAGTTCAAAGCCAGACTTGTTGCAAAATTCTTTACACAGGTGGAAGGAAAGGACTTCTTTGAAACCTACGCGCCTGTAAGCCGCTACACAACAGCACGCATCATGCTTGCCACCGCAGCCTTTGAGGACTACGTTGTACAGCAACTTGACGTGAAAAACGCCTTCTTGCACGGAAAGATGGACACTACTGTGTTCATGAAGCAGCCAGAGGGATACGACGATGGCTGTGGAAATGTATGCAAACTGGTCAAGAGCCTGTACGACCTGAAGCAGAGTCCACTTCTGTGGTACAGGAAGCTTCAAGCACTTCTGGAGAACCTTAACTTCTGACCATCGGCCTACGACGACTGTCTTTTTTTCACCGACTTGCACCTGACACTCGACCAGACTGCTATGCTCTTGTGTACGTGGATGACATCCTCATCATCCGCCCATCTGCATAGTTCATCAAAGAAACGGCTACAACAATGGCGAAAGAAGTGAACATCACGCTCATGCCGTCCTTCGAGTTTTACCTCGGCATGAACATTAAGCACGACCACGACTTGCATATCTTGGAGCTGAGCCAAGAGACCTACTACACAAAGGTCTCTGAACGCTTTGATGTACCTGATCGACGCGTACCAACACCCTTAACCCAGCAACAGTTGCTGCATCAGGGACAAAGGGGGAGGATTGACACCGACTACCGCAGTAGAGTGGGGTCACTCATACATACTGCAAGTTGCACTCGACCGGACCTACAGTACAATGTGGGGAACCTTGCACGTGGGAACAAGACCTGCACAACGCAGGATTGTAAGGAGCTCGATCGAGCCCTTATGTACATGAGCGCCACAAAAGACGTAGCACTCCGCTTTGGCACCTCGAAGGACCTGGAGCTGAAGTGCTTCGTTGATGCGGATTTCAGAGGCACGGAGGAGGACCGGCGGAGCACTACCGGCTTTGTGTGCCTTCTGTCAGGAGCTGCAGTCTCATGGTCAAGCAAGCGACAGAACATCATCACACTCAGCTCTGCCGAAGTTGAGTACGTGGCAGCAACATCAGCCGCACAAGAGGTGACCTATCTACGGAACCTCCTTGACGACATCGGATTTGGGCAAGAGAAGCCCACTGAAATCTACGTCGACAACAAGTCCGTGATCGACCTCGCAAACTCCACCAAATTCCAAGGACACACGAAACACATCAACATACGCGGCCACTGGATCCGGTCGAAGGTCGTTGATGGCATTGTGCGGCTCGTACATGTGCCTGGCTCTGAGCAAGCAGCGGACTTCCTAACCAAGACAGTTCCAAAAGACATTTTCAATCGATGCTCTGTCAAGTGCGGACTCACCTCAAACGCGCTCTCGCAGTATCGGCGAAACCACGCCGAGTTCTCTGGCACACGGAAGTCAAAGATTCGCACCCTCACCATGACGGAGAAAACCAGTGGCGACCTGCCCAGATGCTTCATGGTGTATGGAGAATGCGGAGTACCACGTGCAGTTGACAGGGGGAGAGGGGACAAGGTGCACGCTGTCACTAACACCCCACACGTCAACTAGACGTCGTCTCTTGCATCCCCACCGCTACACGACAACAATGCAAATCCAGAGTGCAACACAGTAGAAGGCTACAAGTCTCATGTTTCAGAGTTCGCTGGTGAGGAACCTGGACAATTACCCAAATTTCAACTTTTCGATGTGCCGATTTCCTCGACATCGGCGGCGTTCAAATCTCAGGCTCGTAGCTCTTCGTCCACAAAGGAGCAGATGGTTGCAGCAGAAATTTGTCTTCCGCAGCTTCCAAAGCAGCATCTTTAGCAAGCAGCCCCAGCTGGAAATTTTTCGGTGGAAGTTTTGTCCCCGCAAGTTTCATCGAAGCAGGTTTTACAAAAGTGTGTTGACCACTCTCCTGCCGCGGCTTGTCGTCGCGCGAGACGGCGAGGTCAGCAAGAGCCCGCGATGTCGTCACGCGACAAAAACATGACGCGGCCGCCGAGCGGCGGCTTTGGAACGCGACCGCGGGCTCGCGACCCAAGCTCGCTCACTCGCGCGAGCGAGCGAAGTTGGCAGACATGACCCCGCGGCGTTTCAATCCGGAAGCTGCGAGGTCACCACCCCCACGATCACCGCAAGAAAAAAAGAAAAAGACAAAAAAGAAAAAAAGACAGAAAGGACTTCACTTCCTTGCACAGCGAAGCGAACCGGTGGGGGGGGGTGCGGGGACGGCGGCAACTCACCTCACCAAAACGTGCCCGTTTCCACCGGTCGAGACGAGAGCACTGCTGAAGTCAGCGCGGCCGCCGACTTCAGCAGTGCTCTCGTCCCGACCGGTGGAAACGGTCAAGTGCGAGGCCGTGGAGCAGGACGCGCGAGGGAGCGAGAGCAAGGCGGCAAAAAGCAAACTCGATCAACGGCACGCGGAACAACGCTAGCGACGAGCAGCTCGCCACTCGCGAGTCAAGGTGCGGACGCCGTATCCATCTCCACCATTCCTGGACCAACTGGCGGAGGAACAGGACGAGGAGAGCCTGCCGGCGGCACTACAAGCCGAAATAGCAATTTCGGCACCTCTCCCGGCGGAGGAGACTACCTACGCGAGAAGAAAAAATCAGCTTCGCGTAAAGGCTCGACGAAGAGACACCTGCCCGACGTTCTCTCTCTCAGGAATGAACTCCTGAGTAAGAAAACGCCTTCTGAGGAGAAGGATGCGGCCACGGGTGGTCCTCCAATGGCGAAGGGAATCGAGCAGACTGCAGGAACGGCCTCAACTCGCAACTGTCCTCTCCAAAACGACACACTGCACAACAGGGGAGCAACGGTAATATTTTCTACTCCTCCTCCAAGCATGGAGCAGGTCAGAAATTGTTTTCTGGCCTTAAGTCCCATCCTGCCTGCTCGCCTGCGACCCTTCCAAGGCGAGACATCTATTTTCTTGGTATTTTCATCCTTCGAGAGTGATTTACGAGAAGGGTCATACGGAGACCCCTGACAACCCAACTGGAGGTGGAAAACCCAAGGCACTACCGACGGTATTAGGAACTCCACAAGACGGAGTGAAAATCGAGGAGGAGTCAGGAGTCGCAATTACGCTTGGGGAAATGACAACTTTGACACCAGGACATGTTCCACACCACGTGGAATTTTCTGGACCACTGTTGGAGCCCGGACAAGAGCCCAAGGAGTCCTGAACTACGTTCTACGAGCACCCAGAAGCTGAGATCAGGGTCGGACAGATTTTCTTCTGCCCCATAAACTACCCGAAATTCATCTCTGAGACTCGAGCTTCTGACAAAGACGCGGACATCCCTCTCATCGAACAAGCTCTTATGGCTACCGAAGAAATCATTGAATTCTTCACCTGTGAGTAAAATCGACAAGGTGACCGTCATCACCATCACACTTATCGAGGGGGAGTGTTGGCGTGAAGCGATAACTGTGCTGGATTTATGCTACAGGCTGGCGCAGTCAATTCTTGATTCGAAGGTTCTTACAAGAAGTTGCAGATTTTTTCTGTGACTTGTCGGGAAAATTCCACTTGGGAATCTTCTACTGTACAGAACAGTTGATTCCTTGAATTACCTCGCAATTGTTGTGTTCACGACTGGGAAGTGTACATAACTATGTTGGAAAGTCCAAGAGAGGAGTGACCACCTCGGTTTTCTCACCTACGTTGGACAACTCAACAACAGTCTCAGACGAGGCCGGTTGGAGGATGCAACCCTACGAGGTGTGCGCATGACATTGTACAGGCAGCACCGAGGTCGTCTGAGCCAGTACACGACCTCGTCAATGAATTACTACATCATCAATGCGTCGTCCAATGCTGGACAATGCTTTACTGCATTAGCAGGTGGTGCGGTTGAGACTACTATCTAGAAGGGAGCAGAAGGGACTAGAGTCCCCCAAGCGTAGCAGTATAAAAGGAGGGGCTAGTATCCGTCACATCTAATGTCAGCAATCCAGTGCAACTCAGTGACTGCTACCGCCATCAACTCTGCAAGTCTGCCATCTGCTGAAGATCACCTCCGTCGACCCAGTGAGCCTGGCAATACTGCCAGCTTGGCTAGGAGGCGCCCTGACTTCCTGAAGGCCTTTCATCCTACAAGACACGCCAAGACTCTTGCTACACGGCTGGAGGCCTGGCAAGACGTTGCGCCCAGTTTGGGCCAGGACCAGAGTCAGAGCTTTGCTGTTCATATGCTGCTGTGAGACTTGTACATAGAGCTGCTGTACTTTACTTTGTATTTTATTAATACAATCACAAACTCACTAAAAAACAAAATAGCTTCCGCACTTTGCCTTTTACTTTTTTACAAGTCAAGCTTGGCACATCAAGGTCCTAGCACGACAGCAAGGTCTATCTAGCCTTTGTTGTGGTCGTGCAAAATCTATCAAACACAAGGAGAATTACCTCTTTACATCTTTTTTATATAGTATGAGCATTCTGTTAGTTTGTTGTCCAATTTGGGGGCATCGGACCAGTTAAGATCCTAAAATGGTTTGGATTAAATGGTTCATATGACCCCTATTTTGTGGATTAAATAAGGATTGCCCCAAGTTTGAGGTTTAAATGAGGAATGTCCCCAATGTCATACTGTGATGACAGGATACCAAGAGTGTGTAAATTATAAGAAGACTGTCCCTAGTCTGAAAGTTTATGTGTAATCTGATCCCAGTTAGTACCCGTCCAGATCATACTGGGAGCATTATTGCATTCATTTTACTAGTTTTATAAAATTCGACGACAATTTCATAGTCAATCAACTTCGATCTCATAAACGACTATGTTTTCGTCCATGGTGTTACCAAATATCAAACATGGTTTTCTTAAAATGAGGTTCAACCGTGTTTCGTTAGCGTATCCAAGGGGTGAGTATATTTTGGCCTCGAAGATTGATGTGAAACTTTTCACAAAACAAGGCTGGCAGAAGATAAGGTTTTGTTCCATGTACTTTTTTCATAAGTACTTGTCCACAAATCAATATTGGGGGCATATGCCACATATTTTCAACATTTTCTAGAATTCACTGAAGTGATGACATTATGTGATTAATGTACAAAGTTGTCTCATCTTGGTATTATATTTTCCCACGTGTCGCACGGCCAAGCTAGAAAAACATAAGGTCCCGTTCCATGTTCTTTCCTAAGAATTTCTCATTTACGGGCAAATACTGGGGACCTATATTTTCCAAGATTTCCCAAAAATCATTCAAGTGATGCCATTTTGTCATAAACCTACAAATTCATGGCATCCTGTTAGTTTATGTGGGTGCATGTATTCTAGTTATGAATGCAACCTATGAAACCAAGGAGATTATGCTGACCACAATAATTGAGCTCTTAGAAATGTCTTGACTGGATACTACCGGTGCCACACTTGCAGTTAACGAGATGCCAACAGTGCATAATGGGTTCGCCCTGTGTCGATGCAGCATCCAAGAGCGTCACTTCAGTTAAGTCACCTGTAGTGATAGTGTGTGTAGGGACAGAGTATAGAGGTCAGTTACGCATCTTATTCCCCATGAGCAATACCCCCCCATGATCCACAGAGAAACATGCTGCACACACATAAGAGAGAGAAAAGATGTACACATACTGTAGGAGACGAAAACTCACGAGCAAGGGAGAGGCACACTCATACCAATCAAGGATATAACGAGCACATAGCAGATCAACAGCATGCACAACCGCTTTGGACATGGTACTGCTGAGAACTTTAGTATGTTATTCTACACACTGTTGATGAGTGTCAACCCAGACAACCTGAAATGCTCCGGCAACAATGCGCTTGCATACAAAACAATGGTAATTATGGATGTGCTTTGTGTGAGAATGATACATGCCATCGTGCTAATTTCCTTAGTGATTTAATTATTGCAGTGTAAACCAATGGCAACGAATGTGAACACAAAATAGGTTCAACAAATAGGAAAGCCACACGCTCTCACACTTACCTACGTCGTGTACCGCGTACTCGGCCTCACTCAAGCTACAAGCAACACAGTCTTCTTTTCCTCTATTCCAAGATATAGCAGTCCCACCAACAAGAAATATGTCATCTTTGTGATTGCATGCATTTGCGTCATGTGCCCTGTAATTGTCAATGTAGCCGTCTACAACCATAGACGACTTTGTGAAAAAGTAAAGTCCTACATTAACTGTAGAGATCACATAGTAATTGACATGCAAGGCTGCCTCAAGAGGCCTCGGACAAGGCTGCCGAGAGAACCGAGCCAAGAAAATGACCGAAAAGGCCAAATCTGCTCGAGTGGTGGTGGAAAAGTATTTGAGAGACCCGATCACACCGAGGTGATTGGTGATGTTAACCTTTTTCTCCAATTGTGGTGGATCGGAAGACTTTAACAATCACTGACCTGCTAGAGTCATCAGAGTAGACACATTGGAAATATGAGATAGCAAGGAGGTGAAACGCTCTCCGAGACTGGAAGTATAAGTAACCCGATACACATGCAGAGTGCAATTTTGACAATCACATTCTAGCTCCATTCCTAGAACACATGGGCTGAACCCAAGTCCTTTACCCTGTATGTGAACTACAAGGGGGGCTTGAGCGACTAAACAAGCGGGGCTGTGATAGGCAATGAGCAGGTCATCGACATCGACGAAGATAGCCATGTTTTCCAGTTCCCGGTCTTGCTGTGCAACCAGGCTCACAAGTGTTCGAGCAGTGGTATACCGTCCGACTGGAATGAACGGCTGGTCAAAGTCAATTCTAGAAATTTGAGAAAATCCCTTTGCCGTCTGATGAGCTTTGTACTGGTCAACCTTTCCATCATGCTTCAGCTTGCGTCAAAGGACCCAGTAAGCCGAGGCAGATGAGTGCTTCATTGGAAGTTCTACAAGATCAAAGAGGTCATGCTTGAGAGTAGTCAACTCCTTCTGCATGGCCTTTTCCTAGAAGCCATTGTCAGCTGCCTCTCGGGCATGCCAAACTGTGGAAGGCTCTGGTGGGAGTGCGGGAATTCCACTTGCTACAAAACATGTAGCAACATACCCAAGGACATAGGCTTGGTGGCCGCTGTGGAAGTCATGTACGATGAGTTCATACATGAATTCTGAGTTGGGAAGAACAACATAAATAGTAAGAGCATGTGTATTGAGACTAGTGGGTCTGGAAGAAATTCCAACAATGTAGGAGGATGCACTAAAGTGTGTGTGATGCTGAGAGGAATGAGAGAATTTCTGTTGAGGGAGAGAGTGAAGCCTTCTTCCTTGTGTGTATGAATCTTTGGAGATAAGAGGAGCCTCTGACTCAGGACGTGACAGTGGGATATCGACAGGTTGTGTGGTCTGTGACGTTTGCGTCACAGACCACAAAAATGAGAGGTGAGTCAGGAGGAGAATGTGGCAGAGCACTAATAGTGGCGTGCATAGGTGTCGACTCTGGAGATGTTGGTGTAGAAGACGTCGAAACCGGAGATGACTCTAGGGAGGAAGCAGTCGGGGCACTTGACAGGGAAGACAGTAAAGGAACCTCAGTGTCATTGGAAGTGACCAGTGACGAATGTACAGAGTGAGCCATGCTGGAGGGGGATGGGAATGATCCCCCAAGACTGGAGTCAAAGACAGAGCCATCCCCCAAGGTAACGGGGTGAGGAAAGGGAAGAAGGTGGAGCGACACGAACCAAGTCACAATAAAAGACATCCTTAAACGACAACGCGTTACACGACTCAATGACGCGAGAATGATCAGCACCCAGAATGGCCAAGCCTTAGACATGGCAGAGACATGAAGGAAGGTGCAAAGACGAGCGGGGGGACTGAGCTTGTTATCACGAAGGCCCATAGGGAGCCAGGCAACAGAAAAAACAACCTTTGACGTGAGCAAGGTGCATGTCTGCTTTGTGAAGAAATCAACATTTGAAGGGAGTAACATGACAAGGAAGAAGACCATGAGGGACATGGTTCCAGACCCATATCATGTAGTACATGACCTTGAAGGAGAAGAGAGAAGGCAATTTAGATACAGTATGAAGAGTGCAGGCATTGTTAGCAAGAGTGCGATTCCAGTGCTTGAAAACACTGATTTTCTAAGGCTTGTAGGGAGGCGAGAGCTCCATACACATCCTGCAATAAAAGAAGAAAGGACCAGTGGATCTCATGAACTTGCAATCGCGATTACAACAAAATACACGCAGAAAACGACCACTGTCGAGTTCATTCTGGAACAACCAGGGCTCAATGATAGAAAAAAACCACTGCTTTGCCGAAGGGCAAAGACCCAACGTATTTACAAGTAGTCATCTCTGATACTGAGGACATAGCGTCCAACACCAACCAAGGCGTCATCGTGAGAGGACCCATGATGTCGGCATTAAAGAAGTCAAACGATGGGCAATGCAAGAGTTATATGTGGAAAAGAGAGAGCAATACATCTTGTTCCGGGCATAGTCAAGGTTGTCGGCAGCACAGGGAGCATGTAAAGTGGAGGCGTCCAGGCCATGCACGGTCTGATTGTGAAGAGTCTAGAAGCCATCCGACACATACACGGACGCGGAGACAGGGATGACAAGAATGGTAGCGGAGCAAGGCAAGAGCTGCCAACTATAAGCAACAAGAAAACAAGGCAAGCAAATAGACTGCCAGTCCTTAATCCATGGAACCTTGACAGGAAGACATCCCCAAACGCCACCAGAGGCAGAGCCACAGAGAGTCTCGTCAGACTCACACAAAAGTGACATCAGACCGGTACACACAATCTCACCTCCCTAATCACTAAGATGACGTTGATGGACAAGATGTGAGAATGCAACATCCGTCTGGCGTAATCCTCAGGCGGGTCGAGTGTGATGATGAAACCCGCGGCTTTTTTGCCACAGGGTAGAGCCCGGTGAGATCCATGCGGAGGAGTGCAAGGTCCAGAAGGGGGACCATAGAAGGCAGGCTCCACAAACGCTGAAGGTCATCCCGATGGATAGGAAGGCAAGAAGGGCGTTGAGGTGATGTTACAAACGGATGCATCAGGGGTGGTAGACAAGATACAGCTGGAGGAAGTAGTGGAGGTAGAGGTACACGACACGCCACCGCCAACACTAGAGTAGCACGTCCAGTGTATCCGCATGGAAGACATAAAATATGCATTTTCAGAAGGTGCGGGGCATTTCAGGACAGAGTGCTTGGTAGCACTACAGTTATAGGACGTCGCTGTGCCAGGTAAAGTGGCAAAAGAGGATGAGCTATTGGAATCCCTCCCTCTCTCGCGCCCCCCTTATCCATCACCCAAACCACCACCAGAATGACCGCCTTTTTCCTTCCCTCGACCTCTGTCCCCCCCTTATGTAACCAGGAAGGAGGCCGATGTGGAGGAAGAGGAGGCGGATGAGGGTGAGGTATGTGATATGGGAGCTGAGGCAGAAGAGGAGTAGAGTTTTGTGGTTTTGGCAGCTATAATGGCTTGATGGATGCACTTGTTCTGTATCACGCTCTACCAGTTGGTGAGGCTCTATGATGTAAACCCCCAAAGAGCACTAATGCTTGATGAAGAATCAGCTAGAATAAGCTCAGCGACAAGAAGCTCGAGCCCAGAGGCTTTGACCTCCCTAAAGATGTCAGAAAACTCAAGGATGAGGCCATAGACGATGGAGAGGATGGCCGGTAGTTGACCAGGTGCAGCCTTTTCCAGGTCACACAACAGATTTTAATTACAGCGACGGGAGCTACTGCGGCCAATGCGGTAGAGGCAACTGGAGCATGGGTGTACATTCACCGAAGACCGGGAACAGCGCTGCTGTTGCTACCGGGAGGAGTGCGGTTGCATGCCAAATGTGGAGTGTGACTGCTGTCAAAGAGACGGCTATACGGGCGAGAGCCCGCCGTGTGCTAGGAGTGATGCTGTTGCTATGGTCTTAGATTTTTTCGATGCTGCAACTAAAGTGTAGGTAGAAACTGCGGGGGGTGTGGACCTGCCCAGAATTGAGGAAGAGGGGAACAGTCCCCTCCTGTCATGGAGAAGCTTTGGCTTCCTTGTTTCCATAATAGTAGGTGGTAGAGGTTTCTAGTGTGGCACCTAAGTCATGCATGAGAGGGAGAGCAGGCACGACGCCATGGAACATAGAAACCACACTTAGTCATAGGACAACCTAGCACATCGAGAAGTTAGAGAGGCGAGTAAGAGGATTTGGCGGCAAACGGGCGGCTGGTGATGGCTCGATCGTCCAGGTTTGACGTGGGGCCCATATGCCACTTTTAGATCGAATCGGACAGGTCGGCAAGAGTGCCGCTGATGGTTTCTCACACGCCAAAATAACCGAGGCGTGTGTTCCTGCAAGATCAACAACTTGACATCACCGAGAGACTTCGTATCCATGCATGCCTGACAAAAGAACCATTCAACCATATTAACCACGAGTGTTTGTGGTGGATGCATTTTAGCATGTTCTGCTCCAAGTAATGAGACGAAGAAGATTTTTCTGACCACAACAATGAAACTCTCCGATATGTCTTGACTGGATACTACTAGCGCTACTCATGAATTTGAGTGAGATAAACATTTGTGCATAATGGTTGGCCGTGCGCCCATGCAGCATGAGAGCGACACTGCAGATTAGCCACATGCAGTGATATTGTGAGTGGGCAGAGTCAAGGGATCACTTGTGTGTCTTTTACCCCATTAGCTACACATGGGACCAATGAGGACCATATAATTACTTTCAGTTTCCCATCTTCCCAGATTGCCTTTTTTTGCACAAGTTCTACCTATGAAACACCTATGTTCCTTTTAGTGTAACAGAATCTGCTAGAATGTCCTGGAACGGTACAATGAAGGTTGGGGTAGTTGGTTGAAATACCAATAGACGAAGAATTTTGAAACATGGAGGTTTTCTTGTGGTGGGCCATGAATGAAAGAAGATTCCAAGCGCAGATTCTAGGGCCTTGTGCAGGTTATGGATGTCATATTTTCTTCCCATCCAAGAGTGTGCAGTGGATGGATTAAGTTTTGGAAAATTTTAGATGAAAATAAATTGAATAATTTAAACCAATTAGTCCAAAATGAATTTGATACGTTCTTTTCTTTTGGAGGAAGATTATGTGCATTATAGCCCAGAATTCTGGCAGAAGATATTTTGAAAATTCCTTGGTCCCTTTGACCCCCTCCTCTTCAATGTAGTGTGGTTTGTCATTCGTTCAACTCTCTTCCACCTCATCTGTTAGGATATTTGAGCGTAACCTAGATTATATCTGACCCATAAGATGGTTTTACGTACCCCTCATCCTTACAAAAACACAGATGGCTTATCTCTTTTCTCTTTGAAGTAAAAGTGCTAAATTATGTCTCAAATATATCAAATAAGACTTATATTGGGATTTTAAATACTATTATTTACGAAACAAGACGCCTTATTTGCCTCAAAACCACCAATATCCGTTCCCAGCAAAATCTTCAACATTGGGGGCCGGGCTCAGCTCCCGGACGTCTTTTGGTGCTGAGGTAGCCCCATCACCTCAGTCGGTCACGAACAGGGGTAAAAAAGGAATTTTCGGAAAGCCATTTCGACTCTGGAAGCCCGCATCGGAACCGGCCACTCGACTCGCTTGCCTCCATGCGATCGGCTGCGCTGGCGCTGACGTGGAAAGAGAACCTGCATGACCTTCATGAAGCCGTGCCGCGGGAAGCGCTTAGGGGCCAGGCCGCCAACCCAGACGACTCTAAAAAATGGTTTTTGTTTTTCCAGTGTCGCTGACGGCGGCGCGCATACGCGCCGCCTTCGGGAAGTCGATCGTCGTCCCGAGGGAGGGAATGCAGCTGCTGATCTAGCTGTCTGCATGCGCATGCGACATGAGGGATGAGGCCGAAGCAGCAGCATTGCTGCGGTGGATCACACCTTCCCCCTTGCCGGTTCGCTCCGCCCTCCCCAACGGGAAGCACCGCTGCTCACAAAGGCCGTAGCACCTCCAGGAAGCTCCAAAGCAAGGACGCTTGCACACCGGAGAAACAGCAGCAGCAGCAGCAGCAGCAGCAGCAGCAGCAGCAGCAGCATGAGCAGCAGCATCAGGAGTAGCAGCAGCAGGAGCAGAAAGCAATCGTGGCGTGCGTGGGAGCCATGAAGCATGGCCCGGCAACTAGTGTTCGATGGGAGAGCAAGCCCCAGACAGGACCAAGCCCCATCCACCAACGGACTGCAGTGTAGACTGTCCAAGGGCCACCTAGCCTTCGCCGTTTCCGGCTCAAGAGTCTTCTTGTCTTGTGCTGTGTTTGCACGTGCTTGCGAGCTAGTAGTAGTAACACACTCCGGTACGGCACGATTCCGCGTCCGGCCGCTGCAGGACCAGAAAAGCTTGCTTGGTTTCCTGGGAAGAGGTTGCGTTGCGCTGAGCTGCGTAGCTTCGTGTACACGCAGTGTAGGGTGTGTTCACAGTGTAGGGTCATCCTGCTCGGGTGTGTGTGTGTGGTGTGTGTCGCACACAAAACCGGTATTGTGTGCGCGCTCGCTCGCTCACCCATTCGGCCTTTTTTCCCGACACGATCTCATCGCCACTTCCTCTCCTCTTTCAGCGGCGTCATTCTCTTCATCAATTTCGCTCACTCACTTTCATCCTCCTCTTCCTCGCTTCCATCCGCCTCTGCTTCGCTGTAGGCTCGGCGTTCGTGCGAGGTCAGCAGGTCGTGCCCCATCGGATTTGGCCTATCTGCCGCTGCATTTGCTTCTGCTGCTGCTAGTGCTGCTGCTGAGACTGAGCAAGCCGCATAGTCGAACGGGGTGAATTGCCGCCGCCGTTGGGCCATTCGTCGGTTGATGCTTTCTTTCTCATAAGTGGGCCGGCCGGCGCACTTTCCTCTCTCTCTCTCTCTCTCTCTCTCTCTCTCTCTCTT
>SZWC01003684.1:41079-64057 GCA_023375785.1 Penium margaritaceum | reverse complement strand
TCTCCAGGCTCTGAGAGAGCTTCTCTTGAGGCTCCGGAGGAAACGGGGAAAGATGCAAGGGAAGTATTTGTGGTTGTGTGCCTCGCAATGGATGTGCTGTGTTAGGGAGGGGAGTTTGTACTCTGGCCTCCACGTGTCAAAGACAAGTTTTCCAATTGCATCCAAGGGTTGGGGACTGTACAGATATTCCTTCATTCCGTTTTGACTCGGTGCATCGTTTGGCCTGGGTGGGGGGTGCAAGATGTGCACCCCCCTCCGTTCCTCTTCTGAAGGGTTTGTGTGAGGATGGGAAGGGAGGAAATCTGAGGATGACACTTCGAACCCTCTGTTTCTAGTGAAAAACAAAATGGTACTGAAATACTTGGGATGGGTTGGGAATGATGGAGGCACGTGTTGGGGTCGCATAGCGCTCTTGTGTGTCACGTGGTGGTTTCCTGGAGTTGCACCACCTCCAGCCATGAACACCTGTGGTTGCAGTTGGGATGCACAAGGTGCATAGCATAGCACAGTTGAAACGAACACACCGAGAGGGGGGGGGGGGGGGGGGGGGTGTGTCTCGTTCCAGTTGAATCACTGTTTCTGGGCATGAACAGTGGAACGTCAACTGTCACGCCATCCCCCCCCCCCTCCCCCCTCCCGCACCGACCGCCCCTCAGCTCTAGAGTGTCGTTTGCCAATGGAAAAAAAACGTTTGCAGATTCACATCCAGGTGGTGTGCGAAGCACCCGCCACAAACGCACAAGGCGGAGGAAGTCACAAAACTGACAGAAACACAGGGAACAAAAAATTGTCACTGCTCATCCTCCGAGGATCAGTGGCACTGAATCTGGCAACCCACGAGACACCACTTGGACCCAAGACAACGCCGACGGGTGCGCCTGGGTGGCAAATCCCAATTTTTTTTTTGTCATGCACGTCGCGTTCCATCCCAGGCTGGCAAGAAAATGGCACGCTAGGTGCGATCCCAAACTTTGCTCCTGGCACATACATGCCTCGCGTCGGCGCCGTTACAGCTCCTTGCTCCCAAACTTTGCTCTCCCCTTCCACAAACCACTGACACCTCCGATCTAGACAACCTGGCCACCATCCCACCCACAATGGCCCAATACAGCGGCCCTACTCCCCCGCACCCTGAACCATGGTCACCCACACATAGATTCAGAGTAGCCATCCTATGCCGTGTTCCGCTGCTTTTGTTTTGGTTTTGGGCGGAGTCGAACCTGATCACAACAGATAAATAAATGTAGTAAGCGCCTCATTAAAAAGATGTATGGGCGAATATATCCGAGCTGCTGTGTATGCGACACGCAACTATCCGGACTGACGAGCGAGAATCTTGACGAATGCAGGTGCCTGTTTCGACTGCGCATGTCTCAGCAATGTCGAGGTTTGATTCTGGTATCTAGTTTATGACGCGTTCAAACATCCATTATCTCGACGACTACTACCCTAATGTTTGCCTATCCAATATGCCGATCGAAAGGCCATTTCACCACGAATAGCGAATCTCACAAAAGAACTACTTGGCCGAATAAGGTCTCAGACCCTTCCAACCAACTTCGCATCGTTTGAAACGGTCACTTGCGATGCGTGTGACGGCATTGGTTCTCGCCAATTGCGGAAGACCATACTTGCCCTGCGTAAGTCTGCCATCTCACTTGTCCGTTTGCAGATGGATGGCTTACGATTCGTCGATTCGGAGGTTTAAGTAGAAATACCTATATTTATTGCATCTCAATGCTACACAGCCACGTGGATAGTGTGACTTCTGTGAATATCGGAAGCACGATTATTTGCCTATATGACAAGTCGACAAGGTTTTACGCTTTAGCAGTTTTGTGCCACCATAGTGATTTACAGGTGGCAGGGAGGCATCCGACTGCATGGCGCTTCGAGGACAAGCCTTTCCGCTATATCAGGACCTCGCACAGCATCTCGGAAGGACGACAAAAGGCGGGCGTGACCCCGCGTCAAAGGTGGGGTCAAACTAGGCACCTCGCATAGTTTTATCCAAAATGTTTATACGTCGAGAGCGCGTCCGCCGGAATCGGCCATCCACGACAAGCGTGGCCGGCTCCATCGTGCGTGTATTGCGGGTGCGGGGCTTGAGCCCTTGACCTGCGAGCCACCGACACGGCTCGCGGAGCTACGCTCAGTCGACGCAATTTCTTGCTCTTGGCGAGCGAAGTTTGAAATTTCAGATTTGCCTGGCTTCGAACATACGTCGTCCATTGCACTACTTTTGCCATCCTAGCCACCGATGTCAAGTCTCATGAAATCATACTGAATTTTTGTGACTCACAAAATGTATCGATTTTTTCTCGCTGTATGGACAAGAAGCTGCCTCTTGTAGTGACAAAATGTCGTGGTGGCGACGGTCGCAAACTTCCGCACGAAAAAATACAACCTTGAAACATGGACGCTACATCTGTATCATTCCGAACCAAAAACCTGTCAGGCCGAACCAGCCACGTCGTTGGCGGTCGATACAAAATACAAAAAAAAAAGGCAGCGCAACACGGCACTAGTCTCCTTAAGAGGCGACCGTAAATTTCTCTCCTTAGCCTACACCTCGTGCTGATGTCATGAATTGGCTGCTTATGTCATCACCCACAATCAATCTGCTGGGAATCATTTTCACCATATTTCGTTTCCTTAGAAAACGTGACTGGCACTTAATTCTAATCCAAGTCTGAAGTGGCTCCAATATGCCAAAGATAGCACATATTTCGGGGAAACTATGTATTTTTGTAGCGTGCGGACCATTTTTAGGATTAAAAATGGTCTTGAAATATTTACGACATGTTTCGGGGTCTCGAGATTGGAGTATCGAGGCGTCCTTGTTCGTAAAATAATGTACGGGCTAGAGTCGAGGTCGATTCTAGTCCGAAAAATACCTTTAGTGTGGATTTGGGGCGAGAGGAGTGTCGCGATGGAGATTCCATCACGTCACTCCTCCTCCACCCCTTTGAGCGCCGCTAGGGCCCTGTTTCCACGTGGCTGTGCCACATAGAAGGATTAGGCTAGGATGCATGTTTTGACATCCGTGCCCTATGACGACTATGTCCGTTGTGGCGCGGTTAGTCTCAGCCAAAATGGCTGAGGCGACCATTCGCCCCTCCTCCTTGGACTACACTTTCTGAGGGCCAACGTTCTGGGTTCCAAAATTAGTCGCAAAACGGACCACTTCCGTTACATTGGCATCAGAGCCAGACTTCCGCGAATATTCTGATTTTTTTTACTCATTCTAACCGTTTGCTGCGCCTCACATCGATCGCCGACCGTCGATCTATTGATGGTAACGAGAGAAAGTTTGACATTTTCGGCAAAACGCCACCCGGTGGACCGCGACTCTCGAAGTTCGAGAGTTAGTCCGAACTGAACGCCGCCCGCCCGACTGGTGGAATGGCGACCGACGTGAGAAGTCGTCGTGACAAAAAAAAAGAAGAAGAAGTCGAGAGGTTCGCAGTAGAACGCCCCCCACGTGCCCGACAGGCCGAGCGATGGAGCACCGGCAGACCCGACAGGTTGACCGGGTGCCGTCGCCGGTGGGGGAAAGGAGAGAGGTCTCCTACCCCTCTCACCAAGGGGAGGAGTGATGGGAAAGTCTCCCTCCTCCCCCCTCCCTCCGTCCATGGCGCCAAAGGGGAGGAGAGGGACGGATTCCCTCCCTCCCCCCTTCAGCGTGGCGCCGATGGGAGGTGAGGGACAGGGGTCCCTCTCCCCCCCCCCCCCCCCCTCCCACAGCGCCCATGGCACCGAAGGGGAGGAGAGGGACGGATTCCCTCCCTCCCCCCTTCAGCGTGGCGCCGACGGGGAGGTGTGGGACGGGGGTCCCTCTCCCCCCCCCCTCCCACAGCGCCCATGGCACCGAAGGGGAGGAGAGGGACGGGAGTCCCTCTTCGCCCCCTCTTCCATGGCGCCGGCGGCGCCAAGGGGGGGCTGGTGAGGGGAGAGCCTCCCCCCCCCCCCCGTCCATGGCGCCGACGGCGCCAAGGGGAAGGAAACGGGGCGTCTCCCACCCCCCCCTCTCTCACGCGGGCCGACGGCCCAAGGAGGAGAGGGAGCGTCTCCTCCCCCCCCCCTCACGCGGACCGACGGCCCAAGGGGGAGGAGAAGAGGGCGTTTTCCCCCTCACCCTTCCCCCTCAAGGAGAAGGGCCGATAGCCCAAGGAGGAGGAGGAGAGGGAGTGTCCATCCCTCTCCCTCGCTCTCACAAGGGCCGACGGCCCAGAGGGGAGGCGAGAAGGCGTCCCTCTCTTCACCCTCTCCCTCCCCCCCCCCGTCCCTCTGACAAGGGCCGGCAGCCCAAGGAGGAAGGGGGCGAGGAACCTTCCTCCCTCCTACTCTCCGCCGAAGGGCATGGCCCCGCACAATAGCAAGCTTTCACAATATTTAAAAGACCTCCTGTACAAACGTCGCCAATAGCGCAATCGGTAGCCTACACAGTGAGTAATGTAGGGATTAAAGTTCGAATCCCGTAATCCTCATGACCACCCCCTGTCTTTTCCCACAGGGAGATTTTCCTCCAACATACCATGTATTTTGGACCCGGCTGGTTCCAAATACTGTGAAGGATATTTTCTTTTCGTTTGGCGACCGTTTTAGGCGCCGTAAAAAGCAGTTTGAAGCTCAGACCGAGATTCAAAATTGCTTGAACCAAGGTTTGGTTCCTCGGTTGAACCCGAGGTTTGGCCTTGTTGACCGGGGGTTCACCGCTGTAAAAAGCGGCATAGAGCTCAGTCTAAACTCTACAATGTTTTGAGAAGTTCTCAATCATTGTCCTAAAATATTTTCCTAGTCATGGGAAAAAGGGGAAAACGGACAGTTTTCCCAACACACCACCAGGTGCCTCTTGAAAGGTTCCAAACATCAAGCAAACAAAAAAAAGGGGAGGCACTTGACGTGCCAATTTTATGTTCATTTTTCGTAAATCCTCAAGTTGAGGAATGGTACGTTAACCGTTTTCAGAAACGTCTGAAACAGTGAAAATTTTTGTGGTCGTACCCGAGTGTGGTCAAGTTGACCATGGGTTTCGACGCAAAATCTAAGAGCTCAAGTTGAGATCGTTCGAAAAGCTGTGGTCCTGGTTTTCTTTTTTTTCTGCTCCATTTTGAAGCACAAAAATGAGGAAAACCGACTGTTTTCTGTCCTGAACGAAATTCACTTGGAAATGCTTCAATGGCAGAAATTTAGCAGAGACAGTGCATAAATTTTTGTGAATCAACCTCAAAGTTTGGGGTATTCTGTGAGAAAACCCGAAAGGTCTGACCTTCCAAAGCCACGACATGGCTCAACGCGGGTGTACATGCGTTGAACAATTTTGTTTACGCAAAACGACAACTACAATGTGTACCAGGTTGCAGAACCACAATGGTGACGTGTATCGAGACAAATTCTCGATGAGAACGATGAAAGCACCGAACGTGCTACGACCACTTGACGACTCACCAACTCGTCGCAACAATGCGAGATGTGCAGACTGCACATAACGAGTGTCGATTGCACAGTTAGACGAGCGTCGATTACATCATTGACGTAAGTGCCGAATGCACTACGAGCAATAGCAAATGTGCTAGCTGCAAAAAAAATTTCGGTGTCGACCACACCACTACAAAAGTGCCTTTTGCACTTTAATCACGAATGTTGAAGGCATTCGTAATGCTAGTGCCAAACGCACTGCTCATGGTCTGCAAAGGTATGACCAAAGCAAAGGCCGGTTGCAAATCCACGTGGGTGTCAATTGCACCAAGAACGTTGGATAAGTCATCTGTGAATGGATTTTGACAAAACAAGAACGTGAGTGCCGATCGCACTCAAAACACGAACGCGATTGTGGAAATCCACGCGTGATGGTCGATTGACAAGTGCCGGTCGCACTTGGAGCATGACCAACATGGAAAAGGCAATCGTAGCATTCACGTTAGTGCCGAACGCACGATTCCCATGAGCGTTGAATCTATGACCAACGAGTACGGCGTTAAAACCGGTGCCGATGTACCGTTTTCATAAACACCGATTGCACGAGTGCCGAATGCACCGTTGTCATAAACGCCGATTGCACGATTGACAAGAACTGTGGGTTGCACTTTTGTTATGGGTGCCGAATGCACCACTGATACGAGTGTCGAACGCACTATGGCCATGAGCTCCGGTTGGACTAGCCACGCTAGCGTTGATGGTACAACACTTGTTACAAGCTGCCGATTGCACCGATAACATGGATACTGATCACACCCCGTTGTATCAACTAGCAAAAACTAGGCAACCGTGGACTCGTCGTGCTAGCTTGCGATAGACCACCAGACAAAAGCATACCATCTATGCGCGGATTGGTTCTATGGACAAGAGCATCAAGCGCGTTTGTCAAAGCGCCAAAACTACGTCGTTTGGCGTTTGCCAGTCATCTCGACGAAGTCGACGATGGTCATACTGTCGAATCCTTCAAATGGAGAACTGACAGGTATGGCTAGAAACAATCACAGACAACTGTGGTGATCAGAGGTATGCCCGAACGGCGTAACAAAAACACAACGATCTCGGTCGCCACCGACAACGACGACCATTCACCCTGCCGATTGCAGTTTGGGAAGGTACTTCCAAAGAAGTACGAACCAGATTTTATCGGATAGATCACGTATGACGAGGACGCTTTCCTGAAAATTTGACCATGCTAAAGGTGGACGAACTCCTCCCTCTCCATGATGGAACGCGCTACAAAAGCCCAGTCGGTTGAGCACCAATTCCAAAATATGCACGGCTTGCATTACCGCAATGGGTCGGCACACATGATCAAGCACTAGAGACAACCCGCTTTTCAATACGTGCACGACATGCACAAAAACATAATTCACTCAGTGTTGGTGCGTCGATCACGACAATCAATTATGGATAAGTTAGACAGTCGAATGATCACAATGGTTTTGTGACATTTGAACAAGCTGACGATATCAGTTGATGTCTTGGATAAAAATGGCGACACCATTTCACCGAACAAGTAGTTTAGTGGGTGCAGGACGTGTGCCACGACAGTCGCACGTCCCATTGCGCTACAATGTTCAAAGGCGAAGACTAGTGATGACTGTGTCCGTATCATGACTATGTCATGAGATGTGACCTGGCCTGTTAGCACGCCGACTTTAATCCTCAAGGATTGTCATCGTGCTGCCTGTACACAGTGTGTACTGGATGCATCAGTACCTTTTGGAGGTTCTCTGCATCATCAGTCATGGCCGATGCAAATATCGGTCCGTGATGGAAGGTGTCAAGGATGATACGCTTGAATAAAGTTCCAATGGCAAAACCATTAACACCCTCTCACTCGGTGAGTGATGGATTCAAATCGGGGTGCCCGACCGGTACCGACAATAAAAAGGTACATGAATGTACTCACAACCCTGTTCAGGAGACAATGATTATTGTCAATGGAGGTTATATTTGTGCCAGAGAGGGGCAGAGACTCTTCGATGGGTCCTCCACGATTTGAGACGCCACAGTGCGGTGGTCAAAGATCGCAAGAGTCAATTCTGGCGTATGACAAGATTGACCGAATGTCAAAAGTGAACAAACTTGAAGGCGAAACCTTCAGTCTATCATCACTCGGTGAGTGAACGTCATAGAAATTGATAGACAAAAATACATGAACCGATGTCGATGACATAAATTCATCCACAGTTCGGTGAAAATCCATTTCAGAGAAAATGAGCGACACTCATTTTCTACCTAATGGCGCTCCAGAGAACTATGACGGTCTCATAGATTGCTACAAACCAACTACGACATAGTTGGGATCACGTCAAGGTCTAGGTTTTGTGATCAAAGCTTATGACCGTGGAGACGATCTATAAGCCGACAGCTTTATGCTAACAGTGTGTTAGCACCTACATCTTGGTGGTCCGACCGGCCACACGAGTCATAATCAACACAAAGGCAAAATGATGACCAGTGTGTCAAAAATGTTGATGTGAAGGGACTCTTCAAGATGGACCTTGAGAAACGATATTTCTCATCAGATTCTTTTGATGTTTTGAGGAACGTCTCAAAGTTGAGGCCATCGTGATACAATACACTAGTTGTGTACGTCACGCTCTTCAAACATAATGTAGATGGATTCCGGTCATACCAAGGCATGGTGTAGCACCAGCTATCCAATTTGTTGGAAGAAAACCAATCTCCAAGAGAGATCATAATGACTACGGTGTAGTCGAACCATGCTTCACTGACCTGAAAGGTCATGGTGAAGCGACTCAAGCCCTTTGCTTTTGGGGATGGTTCAATTGGAGTACATTGCCGAACGCAAGTACAATACAATTTTGGATGTCACTGCGGTGGTATCCACAATGGTGGATGTTTGCCGGGATGTCTTCAATGAGGGCGATCCCCTCCACGAGTGCCTCGGGCGAGGCATATGGAAAATACTCTATTGAATAGAAGTACCAAATGTACATAATAGAAGACATTGAAGCAACACGGATTGTTGCAACTTGGCGAACATAATCCATTGACGGGATCTTGAATGGAACCCTTACACGCGATTATGTTATCGCAAACAAATTCAGGAACTAATTGTTCCAGGATCACCGGATGTGATTCAGAGGTGTTCGATCACAATCACATGGAACTGACACCCGAAAGGTGTTCTTCCAACTTGTATCAAGACGATTGTGATCATGGTACACCCGTTTGGTGAATACCGTACGATGAACTATTTTTCCGTGGATGGAATCCATGGTTGTTGAGATTGGTTATCTCAGTTGACCTAGTTCAAAAGCGGTGTGCTTTTGACGGAGACGTGAGCGGCAGCCTACGGTACCCATTTCAGACAGAAATGAGGGGATGATGGTTGAGACCAAGATCATCTAGGTCGGAGCATTCTCGTGTCCAGTGATGGAATTTGACGGAAAATGCGCATGCCAGACAACCAATGCTGCCTCCTTCAAAGATGAGTGCAATCTTTGAACGAAAAAACAAGTGTGCTCAGCAAGCATATCTTAGGATCTTGGTGCCTCCCAACCGTAAGAAAAAGCTAGCATGCAAGTTGCATGGGCTTAGTGGAGCTTGGTTGAGTTCAGCCAACCAACCCACAGGTGCTGAAAGAGGTCTAGTAGAACTACACGTGGTCATGAACACGTGGTTACAAACCGAGAGGACTGATGTCCAGATCTCGGATTGCACTTATAAACAATGTTGCAGGGAGGTACCACCTTGGCAACAACCCCTTGGAAGAGATCACATCCCAACGACATGGGAAGTGTTGTGTGGACCTGGACGGTTTTCACGGGGACGCCCGGTTAATTGGTCGCAGGGACGCTCCTTGCAAAGGGGAAGGAGACGTCACGACAACAGCTTGCTGAACACGTACCACACGGAATGTGGAACAAAGTTTCTTCCATACCCTCTTCCAGGCTGGCAAGACTACATTGACAATGTACGTCCCAAACGGCATCGACCATGCCAGTGAAACACACGTGTGATGAATCTTCCGCGAAGGAACGCCAACACGTGTGATCAAACGTAAAATGGATGTGCGTATCTCTTCTTGGCAAGAGCCAAGGAAGTGCGTGATCAACATGGAATGTTGTACGCAGTTGATCACAATCATGGAAAGCATACATGTGCGTGGTTGATTGTGCGTGAACATGACGCAACAGTGTTGCGGATGACAATAGTTCATAATTGTGCTCTTATGCATGCCTTTTGTTGCATAGTTTGCATCTTGAAGCACGCAATGATCAAACCTCCATGAGCAAGGACGAACCGGGACGGTTCGGAGCAAAGGGGGAGGAATGTAGCGTGCGGACCATTTTTAGGATTAAAAATGGTCTTGAAATATTTACAACATGTTTCGGGGTCTCGAGATTGGAGTATCGAGGCGTCCTTGTTCGTAAAATAATATACGGGCTAGAGTCGAGGTCGACTCTAGTCCGAAAAATACCTTTAGTGTGGATTTGGGGCGAGAGGAGTGTCGCGATGGAGATTCCATCACGTCACTCCTCCTCCACCCCTTTGAGCACCGCTAGGGCCCTGTTTCCACGTGGCTGTGCCAAGTAGAAGGATTAGGCTAGGATGCATGTTTTGACATCCGTGCCCTATGACGACTATGTCCGTTGTGGCGCGGTTCGTCTCAGCCAAAATGGCTGAGGCGACCATTCGCCCCTCCTCCTTGGACTACACTTTCTGAGGGCCTACGTTTTGGGTTCCAAAGTTAGTCGCAAAACGGACCACTTCCGTTACAATTTTGCATTAGTCGACAAGAAACAGTCGACACTGGAGACTCATTAGCAAAATACTCGGCTCATATTTTGTACTTCTATGAGCAAATTTTTTATCCCCGCATGATGTTGAGCATGAAAATTTGTGAAAGCATGCCGTGGTACTTCACCAAATTCTCAAAGAAGAGACGAGTGGCATCTTTTGTGTAAGTCGTGAGAATTGAATATGTTATCTTCATCAAAAGATCCACACCCAAAAAGATTACGTCATGGCCACGTCTGGAAGCCCCTTCATAGATTCCATGCTGACATACACCCATTGAGTCTTAAGAAAAGGGAGTTTTGGGAGGAGTCTAGCTGCCTTTTGTGTTACTAACCTTCTTCTAGAGACATGGGTCGCATGTCATGAAATACTTACGAACGTCAACACTCCATCCTAACCACCGAATGTGGTTTGAGAGCCCTTGGCCCATCTTTTGTGGTCCCACATGTCCCGCCATTGGTGGGTCATCAACTTGAGAGATGATATTTTGAAGATCTCTCCAATCCTTGAATCTGGCGCAACGACTTGTTGACCCGGCCAGTGGATTCTTACGGCTTCCACCAATTAGTGCTTTTCCAGATTAAAAGAGTCTTGAAAGCAAAAATACACACAGTATCTGGTCAAAACTCCCTTGTAGTAGATTATCTTTCATGGTGGTTGCCGCAAAGGTGCAAGATAGTCAGGTGCTTTGTTGCCGCAAACACAATGGCTATTAAAAACCTTCTAGTTTTAGTGGATATTTTGATCACCACAGGCTGTTAGCTTAGGGGGTTGGGCATGTTGATGCTTCCTAGCCAATATTTCCATGTAAACATGAATAAAATCGGCAACAAAAATCAAATCGACAAGCGCTTCAATACGCTTGTTGTCTTGGTTTGGCTTCGTAAAAAACAGCTTTGACAACATCGATGTTTAGTGAAGTAAGACAAATTGACAATGTAGCTTGGACATTTGTTGCAAAATTTCTCTTTGAAAATTTCCTAGGATATCGTTTAGCCTAGAGTGCAATACTCAAAATTGATCATGTCCCATGTGCTATTGGAATGCTATTTTGGGATCATCACATTCTGAGATGCGGATTTGATGGTACCCATGAGATGAATTCAACGACGAAACCACTTTTGCTCCCTGGAATGAATTGAAGGGTCCTCAATCCTCGGTATGGGGACCGAATTTTCACCTTCATTTTGTTTATCTTTCAGTATTATTTGCACATGCGTAAAGCATTCCCTTTTTATTTCACAAAAAGGATTGGCACAATATATGACAATCCACCCTTGTAGAAGATATTCTCTGCAATGGAATTCATCCTCTTGCCTTTTTTTTGGAGTAAGGTAAAATATGGGTGTGAATGAAAAAACTGCCTCTGGTTGCCGCGGTTTCATGCGGCCCATACGTCTCTTTATGGAAGTTCAGATGGTGGGTCTTTAAATACATGAAAGAACTCTGTCGAGAGGGTTTTGCTCTTTTGTGTCATTTCTCACTTCACCTCATCCTCCACTTTCTATTTTTGGGAAAAACAATACCAACACCTTAAAAAAAGAGACAAGTGCCAACTTTTGACAAAGGGTGCCGGTATTGTTGGACAAGTTGGCACTCGTCTCTTCTTTGAGGTTATAGACAAGTTGGCATGAATTTTATGTTGAGTCGGAAACACCTCTAGACCCGTATACATGGTAAAACGAGGCTGCCCTTTTTTAGGATCAAATGCTTTCGTTCAGAGTACATCAGAGCCTTGTTCTCTTGGAGCTAGGGTAAACCTAGAGTCAAATCAAATAAGTCAAGAAGGTTGAGAAACGTTCAACGTAACACTATTTGTTTATCCTTCAATGCAATTTTTTTCTTTATAGTTACTGATCATATATACCGCAGAGTCTACACAAAACGTTTTCCCAGCAGATTGCTTGTATTTTATGCCCACTTGTAGGATGAATCTAAGGCTTACGAATGAACCGTCCCCTGTCATGTCAGCCAGCATCTTCACAGAACCAGTCAGGTTTCCTTTGAACTTCATCATCTTATGAAAAGACCTAACGATGGCGATCCAAGTTTGTGGTAAACACCGAACTTGTACTTCCTATGTCATAACTCTATTGCTTCATCCACTTGAATCCATGTTTTTTTTCCCGCATGAATTCTACAAATACCTTCTTTTCTTGAAACTTTTGCCTGGTCAGAATCGCTGACCAAAGATTTTGCAAGTGTGATTGCACTCGTTGAACTGAAGGCTCTTGTCTCAATCACACTATCGAAGAAATCTTGCACAGTAGTTGGTGTCGCTACCACTAAGTAAGCTCAATCATGCATCACATCCGGAGAGATAAGGTTTAGTGGTCAATAGCGATCGGTAAATGTGGACTGTGAGTCAATTATGAAAGGTATAATAATAGAATGATTTTAACTCATTAAAACTTCATGTTGTTATACATCCGCACCAGCAAAAATGAGTTTACACTCTCTTGCCACATCTCCATGGGGTGTTACAACTCTAGTCGGTGCCAAAGTCACTTGTTTGCCGCCAGCGACCTGCGAACAATGACCCCTAAAGTGGCTGTGCTGCATGCGGTTGTAGTAGTACTTTGCAAACTGGAAATTTGCATACTCACACACCACCTACAACTCATTGTTCTTTTGGCTGCACATGTGGCTTGGGGAGTTTCTTCAACCAGTCATCTTGATTGGGGATTTGCCTACCATACCTCCACCTTTTTGTCTGGCTGCCTCTCAAGTCAATTCATTGTCCATGTGCCTGTTTTGGCCTTGAAGTGCACACACTTTCATACTGTCATCTGAGTATTGTTTTTAGTTTATCAAATACACTTCGCTCATGAAGTCATGCAACATACTCCAGCTCGTCCAAGCTTGGCCTGTTGTGGTCACGGTTGTCCTATTTTTTAGCTTCTTGCTTGCAAGACTTCATGCAAGAACTCCAATAACAAATAACCTGTGTACTTGAATGTGTGGGTTCCCTCACTGTTGGTGAGGTTTTCAGCTTCCCTCCACGGTATCGTCGACCCCGTGAAAATAGGACTCAAGAGGGCTATCCAAATATTTGAAGTCCACAAGCTTGTTTAAGGTTGGATTTGTCTCCTCGCTTTGGATGTACGTGTTACATATGATGACGCATGAGGCCTCCAACAGCATGGATTGCCACTCTAGGTGACGTCGTTGCGCATCCCTACTCCTCCACCACGTACATAAAGAGTCTGTCTTCAAGTAATTTTGTGACAATTTCGCCCTATTGAATGAGTGGAGCATTATAGAAACTAAGAGCGTGCTTCATGCAATTTAAGAAGTTGTTGAATATGTCCACATTGTGTAGAGAAGACCTGTTCTTGGCCGGCCCCAAAGTTGTGGAGGCCGGATGGAATATGGTGCTGCCAGCCTCCACAACATCAGCAGTTACCGCGTGCTCCAATGTCTGCTATATCCATACTTTCATGCTCCACAACACCTTGTGGAGGTCATTGTATCGGCTTAGTGCCATGTGCAAGGATATGAATTGAAACTGGCAGTCTCATTCAAGGTCCGTGATGCTTTGCTTGAGGTGGACCAGTAGATTGGTCAAAGACATCTTTAAGTCTAATATCAGCATAGCCTCATCGATGGTCTCAATAGTATGTCTTGCACTAACTGTGCACCTTCACTCGACAGAGGAAAGAACATTTTGCGTGCATGCCTCTCTATAAGGCCCACCTTCTCCAGGAGGTTGTCATCCACTATCATGCTAGAGTAGTTGCAAAGGTGTCCCATGGCCTCCTTGTCGTAATAACAGGGTTTGACATGGTAGAAAGATGCCTCTGTCAAGGCCGAATACGGCTGGATTCCCTAATCTCCCCCAGATAAGTTAGGTTCTCGAGATGGCAAAACATTTACCACCTCACCAAATAATGTTCACCTCTAAGGATAGTCATCCTAGCAGTACCTATCTTGCCCGGAACTAGGACTGCCCCTAGCAAATGCGCTCAAGTCGCAAATGCGTACGGATAGCACATAAAAATGTGGTTTCTCCTTTATGTTCTGGTTTTTCATCAATGCTTCACAGGTACGTGGAGGACGTTCATTGTCTCTGCAAGATGAACCCGTAAAAACTGTATTCATCCTCGATGTCTTGGTTCCATGACCCTTGCCGACATGTTTTTACTCTGTCATTCCACGCTCGCTCATCGTTCCCCATCCAGTTCTAGTCATTCTCTCTTACATCACTTGGCTGTATTGTTCTGCTCCCTTGCTTGGCAATGCTTACCTCAGCACGTCATCCACTCCTGGTCATCATCTTCTCTTGACATGTCATTGTCTAATCTCAACTCCATTGGACCACCTCATCTAGCTCCATCTCAAGCTAACTCCATGCTCGTGCCTTTCTCCTCTCACTTACATCACTTCATTGCCTTAAAGTGTAATATGTGATTTCTACTTGCTTCTGTACTTACTCGTCGCTCGTGTCTATTTCTCATGACACGATGCCCACACCTGAATGATGTGTAGCCTAAATTTTATAACCATGGATATTTTCGTTGATGCCGCATCAGCGGCCACATCAACGAGGAGCACGGATAGCCTTTGCCGCGTCACCATCTGGTCTGTGTCTGCAAGAATGTCCTGTGTGGTTACTTTCAGTGCCTTTGTTGTTGTCCGAAACTTCTCCTCTATCGACAGACACCTTACCCTTCTCAAGCAACTGGCTCCATCTGGTTTGTTGTAATTTCACCTTACAATGGTGAAGATGGTCGCAATTCGCATCATCATCTTTGTGCTCTTCATCGGGATCCACGTTTGAGTAATCTTCCCATGCATGTTGTTCATTGTGTAAGAGTTTTCCATGTCCACAGCCACTTGCTTGTTGAACACTTCCACAGAAATTGCTTCATCCAGGTTTACATGGATTGCCTTAGGAGACACTATCGCCTTTTGGATGGAAACCATGCTCAAGGTCGCGGCCAATAAAAATTGGCATCTTGTTTTCCAACTAGCATGATCAAATGTTGTGTGAGCGTCACTCACTACTTCAGAGAGGGATTTCTTCTTCCATTATTCTCGCTCTCACTGTCCATGGGGCAGCTAGATAAGTACTCTAATGCATTCAAACCATCACGCAAGCTACAACCATGTGGTAGATACTTAAAACTTCCTAGGCTGCCACGGTTGGCACAAGCATGTCGTAAAGAACTATTCTCAACGGCACCATGGTCGGCACAAACATGTAGTAGGTCCAAGCAATTTTCCCTAACCGTGACTCACGCTACAAGATAACTTCTAAAGGCTAGGCTAGGCAATAAACTATTTGGCACTAAGGAAAAACAAGTCATGATATGAGTTCTGCTTATAAGAAAAGGGTACAAGCGAGAGGCAGAAAGGTGCAAGATTATTCAAGACGAGCACCTACTGTTGAAATAGGACGTAGTGGGGGTGGGGGAGAGAGAGGATGGAGAGTGAGGAGGTTGAGGCGGGTGGAGCCGGGAGTTAGTCGCGGGACTAACTGTCCCTCTCGAAAGTTGTGAGGGAGAGAGGCTCTCGAGAGCTTGTGAGGGGGGTTGCTCTCGAGAACTGTGAGGGAGGAGATGGCGCTAGAACACTTAGTCGAAAAAGGAGATCGAGGCATGAATAGATGTGTTTTGTGGAAAAAAGTGAGTGTGACGGGGGAGCGAGAGTGACCCCTATCGGGTCGCCCTCGCTCCCCAGACTGCGGTTCGCCCTAAAGTGTGGCGAACCACATAAGGGGTGCATAGGGTCTCCACGCGCACAATGTCTCGTGCGACCCAGACGGGGTGACGCAACGAGGCCTACGTCTCGTAAGAAGTCAGCACAAACAAAGAATGAGACTAAACTAGGCTAGCTAGCGCAAGTAGACACACAAATGTTTGCTACTTTAACATGACAGCACAAGCAAGGGTGCATGTCCCAAGCGAAGAGCTTGAACATCACACCACAAGCCCCAACAGCGCAGAGCGACATGGAGAAAGACGGTAGGCACAAGGCGCCAACGGGCGGAGCATGCCAGGCGGCACCATCGCGGAAGTGCGCGGCCGAAGGGAGCGTAAGGGAGGAACGCAGCCAGGGAGACTCCGCGAGGAGAGCCCGGCGAGAAGCACCCTGCTAACGTCATCCCACCAGGAGGACCACACCAGGAGCACCCCAGCAGAAGCGCGCCATCGAGGCTCCCACCAGCAGCCCCCAACCAGAAGCACCCGACCAGGAGCCCCCAGTCGCCACACCCCTGCCAGGAGCGCCCAGCGGCGACGAGCGGTAGTCCCGACGCACGCAGCGAGGATGGGGAGAATCAGGGACCTCTGGTGGCGGCCCTCCTCGGCGACGCGCGCCCCCAAGACGAGGCACCACAGCGAGAGCATCAGGGACCTGCACATGACCGAGCAGTGGCACAGAACAGACGAGGGCAAGGAGGGAGAGGGAAAAACGGGGGGGGGGGCGACAAGGGGCATGGGCAGGAACCGAGGAGCGAGACGAGCCGGCGGCGAGGGGCGGTGGCGATGAGGGAGGTCAGAGGACATAACCTGCACGTAGCGAAGGGAGAGGGGAGATAGGAGAACAGCAGGTAGACAGTCATCGAGCGACTGACCGGAGAACCCTCGCAAGCAGCAGGGGACGGGGGAGGAAGAGGAGGGAGGAGAGTCAGTCAGCCGGGAGCAGGGTGCGAAGACCGACTGCGGCGATGTTGGAGGCAAAGGCAGGCTGGTGAAGGGCCTTAGTGAGGAAGTCGGCAAGTTGAAACTCCGCAGATATGAACCGCAGGCACACGTCGCCAGCGGCAACAACGTCGCGGACGTAGTGGTACTCGACATTGATGTGCTTTGTGCGACAATGAAGTGCACCTGCATTCCTGGAGATTGCCAGACCACTCTCACTGTCAGTGTATAGGGGCACGGGCAGCGTGGGGAGATGGAACTCGCCAAGAAGGCGGCGGAGCCACACAGCCTCAGCGGCTGCGCTACCCAGGGCCATGTACTCGGCCTCGCCCGTGCTGCAAGCGGCGCAACCCTGCTTGCCACTGCGCTAGGAAACGGCGGCGGCACCGAGAGGGAAGACGAAGCCACTGCGGCTCCGAGCGTTCGCGTCACGGGCGTAATCGCTGTCAGCATAGCCCTCAAGGAGCGGCACACCCGAGACGGCCGGGAAGGCGAGGCCAGTCCGGGCAGAGCCAAGGACATAGCGCAGGACATACGCAGCCGCACGGAGATGGGCCGTGCGGGGCTCTCGAGCGTACTGGGCGAGGACGTTCACCGCACAGGCGATGTCCAGACGAGTGGTGCCGGCGAGGTACGTGAGAGCCCCAACGATGGACTGAAAAGCGACGGCGGACTCGAGCTCGCCAGACGCCGTGTCGTGGGCGATCCGGAGGGCCAGCTGTGTACCTGGCGGCATGGGGGAGGAGGCCGCGGGGAGAGGCCGCGACAGGTCGACAATGGAGGAGAAACGGTCGACAAGAGTAAGGACATAGCGTTCCTGGTGAACAAGGAGACAGCCAGGGAGACGCTCGAGCTGCATCCCGAGAAACATGGTGGCGAGGCCGAGGTCCTTCATGCGGTACGTCGAGGAGAGGAGGCCCTTAGCCTCGACGATCGCAGTGGAGGACGGTGAGGTAATGAGGAGGTCGTCGACGTACACCAAGATGAAGGCAGGCACCACAGAGGTGCCGCCAATAAAGAGGGAGGGGTCAGACTGGCTGGGACGGAAGCCGCCACGGACAAGGGTGGAGGTGAGCTCCTCGTTCCAACAACGAGGGGACTGGCGGAGGCCGTAGAGCGTCCGACGGAGGCGACACACCTTCGCAGAGCCGTCGGAAAAACCGGGAGGCTGCACCATGTACAGCTCCTCATCGAGGCGGCCATGAAGAAAGGCATTGTTGACATCCATCTGGTGAAGCTCCCACTGGAAGGAGGCAGCCACACAAATGATGACGCGACTCGTGGTAAACCGACCGACCGGAGCGTAGGTCTCGCCGAAGTCAACGCCAGGGACCTGAGAGTATCCCTTGGCGGTGAGACGAGCCTTATAGCGATTGAGCGTACCGGTGGCGGTGAACTTCCGATGAAGAACCCATTTGGCCTTGATCGCCTTACGACCGGGGGGAAGGTCAGCGAGCTCCAAGACGCCGTGGTCAGAGAGTGCAGCTAACTCAGCCAGGCACGCCGCATGCCAGTCGGCGGCGTCGGGACGGGACAGGGCCTCGGCAAGAGTGAGAGGATCGGAGTCATCAGTAAGCGAGGAGGAGGAAGCCGCAGGAGGGGCGGAGGTGACAGCGAGGACGCGAGCGAGAGTCGCGGGGGCGCCGGCGAAGCGGTGGTCAGTGCAAACATCCACCGCTCGGCGGAACTCAAGGTGAAAGAAGTGACGACCGTGAGCGTGACCGGGGTGAAAGGTGTATGGACACAGAGGGCGGGAGCCAGAGGCGGAAGACGGGGAGGAGACGGGGCACAAGTCCGGACCAAGGGGCAGGGCAGAAGGGGCAGGCAGNAGGACGCGAGCGACAGTCGCGGGGGCGCCGGCGAAGCGGTGGTCAGTGCAAACATCCACCGCACGGCGGAACTCAAGGTGAAAGAAGTGACGACCGTGAGCGTGACCGGGGTGAAAGGTGTATGGACACAGAGGGCGGGAGCCAGAGGCGGAAGACGGGGAGGAGACGGGGCACAAGTCCGGACCAAGGGGCAGGGCAGAAGGGGCAGGCAGTGATGCGAGGGAAGGGGAAGAGGAAAGGGCTGCGGGAACGGAGAGGACAAGGGGGGAGGGGGCGGGGACAGGCGAGGGAGGAGTGGGGGCGGAAGGGGGCAGAGGCGGAGGTGAGGGGGGTGGAGGGGACGGGGGGGCGGGGACGGGCGAGGGAAGAGTGGGGGCGGGAGGGGGCGGAGGCGGAAGCGAGGGGGGTGGAGGGGACGGGGGGGCGGGAGGGTCACGGGAGAGGAGTGTGAGGGAAGTAAGCGCAGGTGGGGGTACCAGGAGGGGGGGCGGGGGTGGGGGGACAAAAGGGGTCCCAAGGCAAGCAAGGGCGCGAGTGGTACGGGAGTGTGTACGCGAGGAGACGGGGGAGGGAGGAGGGGGAGTAGCCAATGCGGGGATGGTGGAGGGAAGAGGGAGAGGGGGGAGAGGGAGAGCGGGTAGAGCGGCGGCAATGGAGAGGGGCAAGAGGATAACGGGAGGCCGAGTCCATGCAGCATGGTCGCGCATCCAGGAACACTGGCGGACAAAGGCACGAGGTGGCGGTAACAGAGCGGGGGCGGGAGAACAGACGGAGGAGAGGGAAGCAGGGGGAGGGGTAAGAGGAGAAGGGCGAGGGGAGGAGGAGGGGAGAGGGGGGAGAGTCTCGCGGGCAAGGACGCTGAGGAGGGGAGACAGAGGGGGCGAACATAGGGAAGAAGAAGTAGCCGGAAACAATGGACGAGGTGAACAAGGAGTGAGGGGAGGGGTAACAACGGGTGCAGTGCCCGGGCGGGAAAGAGGTAGGGGATCGTCCTCGGGGACGTCCTCAATAGAGATGAGGACAGGGTCAGGACAACGAGGAGGGACGAGTGCACGAGGGTCGCCAAACAGCTGAGCGGCAGTCAGAGCGGGAGGGACAAGCGGGGGGAGGGGGGGGAATCCGGGGGGAGAGGAGGGAGGGGGGACCGGGGATGATAAGAGGGGAGGAAGTAGGGACACAGACGGTGGGCCACCACGGCGATGGGTCAAAGGGAGAGGGGAAGGAGGAGACACGGGAGACGAGCACGGAGGATCGGTCGACGGCACGGGAGCAGGTGCGGGGGGCACCGGGAGCGCGGAGGATGGTGACACGGGCGCGGGCACTGGAGGGATAACGGGGGGGGTCGACAGGGATGGGACGGCAGGTGAGGCAGCGGGGGCGTGAGGAGGTGGGGCAGGGGGTGACGAGACCAACGGGATAGGAAGGGGGGGAACGGGAGGGGGAATGGGAAGGGCGGATGGAGGGACAAGCGGACGAGGCAAAGGAGGGGAAGCCGCCGATGTGGCGGGAAGGTAGACAGGGTGAATAAGGGAGGTGGGTATAGGGCCAGATGCATCGAGAGGAGGCGCGGGAACCGGCGGGGACCCGACACAAACAAGGCCATCAGCGGAGTAGGCAGTGGCAGAGGATGAAGGGGGAGGAGTGCGATCTGCACGGAATGCACTGTACGTCAACTGCTCAAAGAAGCGGGCATGACAGGACTCAATGATGCGATGCGCAACAGGATCCCAAAAGCGATGCGCCCGAGATCGAGGAGCGACGCCGAGCGTGACACAAAGATGGCCAGGTGGGTCGAGTTTGCCGGACCGAGAAGGGGGCGCAAGGTGAACAGTGGCCATGGTGCCCCACACCACGGCCTGGCTGAGATCCGCACGACAACCGAAGAAGAGCTCGAACGGCGTGGTATCTGGGGCAAGCGGTCCGTGNGGGATCCGGTTCCACACCCAGGTGCGGTAACGAGCAGCCTCAGACCAGAAACTCCGACCACGGTCAAGAAAGCCAGCCTCAGCCATCATGGTGCGAACACCCTCAATGAGGGTGCGGTTCCAGCGTTCTGCAACCCCATTCTGCTGAGGAGAATGGGGTGCAGAGAACTCATGAGTAACGCCTTCACGATCGAAAAAGGCCGTGGTGTCGCCGAGGAACTCACCACCACGATCAGAGCGAAAGTGGAGGAGCTGGTGACGACTTTGACGTTGAGCAGACGCGTACCACGACTGAATCGTGGCCGCGACATCGCTCTTTGCACGAAGAAAGAAGATCCACGTGAAGCGAGAGAAGTCATCAATGAGACTCAGGACGTACGTGGCATGCTCAGCAAGAGACTCATCCTGGAGAGGACCCAGGACGTCGGCATGGACCAGCTCGAGAGGTGCCGACGCGCGGGAGGGAGAGGACGGAAAGGGGAGACGATGCATCTTTCCGACGGTGCAAAAGGTGCAATCAGCCGCACACGGGGCACGAAAGGACGGGTCAGACAGTCCGTCGGCCGGGAGTGTGCGAAGGAGAGAGGTGACAGCAGAAGCTGGAAGATGACAGAGGCGACGATGAAGGAGATGCGAGTGGGCGGAGCGGGAGAGGGCGACAAGTGCAACAGCGTCCGCTGCGTGGGCCGAGACACTGTGGGCACCGAGAACCTGATAAAGGCCCTCACCAGGGGGCCGACGGCCATGAAGGACAACGCGCCCGCTTGTGCGATCAGTGATGGCAACGAGAGCAAGGGCATAAGTAGTAGAGAACCCGCAGGTGTCGAGCGCAGGAACAGAGAGGAGAGAGAAGTCAAGAGTGGGAACGTAAAGGACAGAAGACAAAGAGAAGTCACCGGCGGGAGACGACAAACAGACAGTGCCGACACCGAGAACAGGCAGGGGTGCACTGTCCCCGGTGAAGACAGCTGTGATGACAGAGACAGGGCTAAATGACGTGAAGAGCTCTCGAACAGGGCACATGTGATCTGTGGCAGCCCCATCAACAACCCAAGAGGGAGACGTGATGCGCTTGGCGCCGGAGAGAAGGCAATAGGCCGTCGTGCGTGGAGGATCACTGGGGGACACGCAGAGCGACGAGGAGGGATGAGGAGACGGGGGGGGGAAGGGCAGGCGCGGCAATGCAATCAAACAATGGGGACATACCGGCAGGCGGTGGGCCACCAAGCACGCCCTCCGCAAGAATGCGGCGAATCAGGGCGACAATGGCGTCCTCAGTGAGGGGAGGGGCACTAGCAGCATGAGGCGCGGGGCCGGCCGGTGCGACGAGCGGAGCGACACGTGGTGCGGGGCCGCCAGGCGCCGCAACAGGAGGAGGCCCAAGGAGCGGCGCAGGAGGAGCACCGAAAGCGCGACCACGTAAGAGGGCGCACTGGCGAGCGATCCGCTCACGAAGGTCAGGGACCGGAGGTAAGGGACAAGTGTCGTGACGGTGACCCACGGCGTCACAGTTCCAGCAGACGGGCGGGCGACCACCACCACCACCACCAGCGTGAGCACGAACGGCGAGAGCATGAGCAACGGGGGGCAGGAGGAGGCCAGGGAGGGCATCAGGAAGAACGGGCTCGGCAAGGGCGACAGCGGGCTGGGATGCAGTCTGAAACACACGAAGGCCATCGAGAAGAGCGGGCCAGACGGCACCAGGCATCTGATAGGCGTACTGTAGAGTGAGGGAAAGAGGAAAGGAAGTGAGGGCACCAGATAAAGTCGGATCGAGACCGGCCACAACAGAAGTCACAAACGCCTGATCCGTGAGGGACGCACCCGCAGTGAGCAGCTCGCTCTGAAGAAGCTCAGCGCGACCCAAATACGCCCCAAGGGACTCATCAGGACGGCGACGAAGAGCACGGAGGTCGGCCAACAAGGAGGCGGCGGAGCGAAGAGAGTCGGAGGGGTAAAGGGCGAGAAGAGAGACCCAAGCCTCGCGAGGGCGAGCAGGAAGAGTGGGGGTGGGGGCAAAGCGATCAAGCTGGCGGAGGGCGACGGTGGGAGCAGCAGAGTAAAGAAGGTGAAAAGCGAGGGGCGCACGGTCTGGGTGCGTAAGAGGGAGGGTGGCAGCTAGGTCGTAGTGCTCCCAAAGGTCGTGCATGTGTGCCCACGAGACAAAGCGAGCGGACCACTCGCCGAAGGGTGTGCCGGTAGCATGGCCGGGAGCGGAGGTGAGAGGCAACGATGGAACGGGTGGGCGAAGGCCGAGGCTGACAAGCTGAGCAACAGCAAGGGTCATGGCATCAAGACGAGCCTCGGTGCGGGCAAGGGCCGCGTG
>SZWC01003684.1:20036-31488 GCA_023375785.1 Penium margaritaceum | reverse complement strand
CAGCGTTGTTGATGCAGCGTGCGGGCTTCCACGCTCGTTGCTTAAGTCTGCTGCCCCCTCAGTCGGCTGCTCTAGAGTCTAAGTCTGGAAGCTCTGGATTTGTTACTCAGAAACGCGCGCGCAAGTGTTAGCGCCAGAAAGCAGCTGAAAACTGAAAGTGACTGATTAGGAATGAAGAATGAGCAACAATGGGAGACCCCTCCAAGTTCTAGCTCCCCCCCCACTAGTGTAGAACTTGTTACTCAGCTAACCAGCCAATCAGAAAATAGTGCTAGACCTATTTTCTGGCAGGCATGGTTTTCTCGGTGAGCCCTGCCAGATGCCCGATAGCCCAAAACCCGGGCGTCGTCCGTTTTGCTTGAAAACTGGACCATACCATAACACCGACCCTGCGAATGCAGTTGTGCGGTCAGAATCAGCTAGAAAAATAGCAACAAGGAGTTATGGCTACCCGAACCCAGGCAGTGCCTACGACAGTCAACAATGCCAAACAGTACCATACAGTAGGAGACATGGACCCTGGCACTGCATGATGCTGCAGATGCAATGCCACAGCCAGACACAACGCTAGGTGCATGCAGACAGCATCTGCAGTGGCAGTGACCGCCGGCGGCCCGACCACCGAGGAGGCCTGCCGATGGAGCTGAGCGCATCGCCATAGGGAGGAGGCTCGAGCGATGGGTGAGTGGACCTCAGCGTGCGTCGGCTCCACCGAGCTACACTCCAGCAGCGTCAAGTCTCGCCGTCAGTCATCTGCACGCCGATGTACACAAGCCGGGAGGACATAACAGAGTACAATGAGAGATGCACGAAAACCAACACTCCCCCATGAATCACAGGCGTAGTGCACATGTGCGCGTACAGACACAGTCAACGACCAAACTCCTCCTGGCCAAGCAGAAATGCAAGCATGGACGGAGAGAGTCACTCACGGATGCATGCCACATGAACTCACAGCCTTCTTGAACGAGTCGCGCTTCAGTGCCTTGGTCAAGAAGTCAGCCAACTGCCGTGCTGTCTCAACCCACATGATGCTGATGTTGCCATCATACAACAACGAATGCACATAGTGATACTCAACATTGATGTGCTTTGTGCATGTGTGATGCACGCCGTCATTATCGGCGATGGCCATGGCACTCTCATTGTCACAATGCAACGTGATGGATACGACAGACTGACGTAACTCGGACAACAGACGATGCAACAACACACTCTCGCATGCGCCCAAGCCAAGAGCAACGTACTCAGCCTCAGCAGTGTTGCGTGCAATGCACCCCTGCTTGTCACTGCGCCAGGACACAGCTGTGCCGCCAATCAGAAAGATCCAACCAGTGCGACTCTTATCGTCCAGACTGCCGGCCCAGTCACTGTCGGTGAAGCCCACCGCGACAACAGACGGCTGACGGCGGAACATGAGACCTCGCTGAGGAGTCAAGACGACATAGCGCAGTACTCGGATCGCGGCCTCGTAGTGGAGGTGACGCGGCTCCTGAGAAAACTGGGCCAGGAGGTTGACGGCGAACGCAATGTCTGGGCGTGTCGTAATCGCCAGGAACATCAGTGACCCGATTACTCGCAGGTACATGGTCACATCAACTGGCTCCCCCACAATAGCTAGGTCAGGACTCCTCAGCTTCACCTGACCATCGGGTGACATGGGTGAGGATGCGCTCGACACAAGTGGCAGGTCCTCCGCAAAGCGGGTACACATCGTCTATACATAGGCGGCCTGGTGGATGTGCACGACACCCTGGGAGCGATCATGCTCAAGCTCCATGCCCAGGAAGACTCTGACAGATCCGAGATCCTTCATCTAATAGGCGGCATGCAGCAAGTCCTTGACACGCTTGATGGCAGCAGTTTCTGACGAAGCAATGAGGAGATCATCGACGTAAACCAGAACAGCGGCGAAAGTCTGGCCTAGCGGACTGAAAAACAGTGCGGGGTCAGCGGTACTGTGCTGGAGTCCGCCACGAAGGAGCGTGCTGCTGATTTCTTGGTTCCAGCACCGAGGCGACTACTTCAGGCCATTCAGGGACTTACGTAGTCGCCAGACTCTCCCGGTGCCATCGTCGAAGTCTGGGGGCTGCACCATGTAGAGCTCCTCACCCTCCACTGAACCATGGAGAAAGGCGTTGCTCACATCCATCTGATGCAGCTCCCACCCATGCTAGGCGACCAGGCTAAAGAGCGCCCGGCTAGTGGAGAACCGGCCAACTGGGACAAAGATCTGGTCGTAGTCGACCCCAGGAATCTGGGCAAACCCCTTGGTCGTAAGGCGGGCCTTGTACTTGTCCAAGGACCCGTCGAGCTTCCACTTGCGTCCAAAGACCCACTTGGCGTCGATGGCCTTCCGACTTGGAGGAAGGTCGACAAGATCGTACACATGGTGTTGTTGGATAGCGGCGAGCTCATCGGCGCAGGCAACGTCCCAGTGTGTGGCCTCAGGAGAGGCTCGTGCCTCGCGCAGGGTGGCTGGGTCCTCCGGGCGTGCTGTGGAGCGGACTGGGAGAGTGTGTGCATCTCGAGCCCCAGGTGGGATGCGCGCGAGTGCAGCCACGACAGCGTATCGATGCTCGTGATGAAGCATGGCGTAGCCCAGTGCGGAGCCCGGGTGAAGGTCTGTAATGATGGTTGAGGTGGTCAAGCCGAGGGCCTTGGTGCCAGGATCCCCACTCACGACCGTGGGAGTGAAGGAGACACGTGGGGCCACAGGGGGTCAGGGCGCCACGGAGCACGGTGCGACGGTCTGCGCGCTCACCGACGGTCTGGGTCGGAGGCTACCGCCTCGGCCACGTGTGTAGCGTGGCAGGGCGGGCGATGGCACTGAGTCCGCCGGGCCAATAGAAGCGGACGTGGTTACTTGCCCGAAGGGGCCAGCGGATGCGACTGGGGCTGCTGGCCCGGAGGGGCAAGCAGGCGCGTCGGGAGCTGCTGGCCCGGAGGGGTCAGCGAACGCAACTGGGGCTGCCGGCCCGGAGGGACCGACGGACGTGACTGGGGCTGTCGGCCCGGAGGGACCAGCGGACGCAACTCGGACTGCCGGCCAGAGGGACCAGGGGGCGCAACTGGGGCTGCTGGCCCAGAGGGACCAGCAAACGCGACTGGGGCCGCCGGCCGAGAGGGACCAGTGGACACGACTGGGGCTGCCGGCCCGGAGTGACCAGCGGATGCGACTGAGGCTGCTGGCCCGGAGGGACCAGTAGAGGCAAATGGGGCTACCGGTTCAGAGAGACCAGTGGACATGACTGGGGTTGCCGGCCCAGAGGGACCAGCGGACGCGACTGGAGCTATTGGCCCAAAGGGACCAGAAGACGCGACTGGGGCTACCGGCTCGGAGGGACCAGCGGACGTGACTGGGGCTGCCGGCTCAGAGGGACTAAGGGATGTGTCACCCGGAAGCGGCAGGACGGAGGACGGACTCACCACTCCCCAACGCGACGGGATAGACACGGACGAGGCGGAGCAAATGAGGTTGCGAGGAAACAGGTCCTCGAAGAAGAGGGCATCCCGGAACTCAATGATGTAGTGCCGGGAGGGATCCCAGAACCGCCAAGCCTTGGACTGACGAGAGGCACCAAGGAAGGTGCAGGGACGTCCGCGGAGGGTGAGCTTGCCGCCCTGCTGCGGGGCGGGCAGCCACACAGTGGCCACGCAGCCCCAGACGCGAGCCGGGCGGAGGTCAGCTCGCTGACCGCACCAATGTTGGTACGGTGTGGACTGGCGAGGAAGGGGACCGAGGAGAATCCGGTTCCAGACCCAGGTCATGTAAGCCATGGCTTCAAAATAGAAGCCATCGGAAAGTCCGGAATTGACCCGCATGGTGCGGACGGCGTCGGCCATGGTACGGTTCCACCGTTTGGAGACACTGTTCTAGGCGGGAGTATAGGACGCGGATGTCTCATGGTGGATCCCGCGGGAGGCGAGAAAGGTCGTGGTCTCATCCATGTACTCACCACCGCGATCGGAGTGAAAGCGGCGAAGAGAGCGGCCACACTCGTGCTCCGAAGGACAAGCCAGTCCTGGATGGCTCGGGCGACATCGCTCTTCTGTCGAAGGCAGAAAACCCAATGGTAGCGATAATAGTCGTCAGTGCGGGTGAGGACATAGTGGCCGTGTTCGCTGACGGACTCGGTGGGAAGAGGGCCCATGATGTCAGAATGGACAAGGTCGAGAGGGGCGGACGCACGGGAGGAAGACAAAAGATACGTGGACGGGTGCATTTTCCCTAAGCGCAATCAATGCACTCAGTGGGGCACGGGAGGGGGAAAGTCTCCGGGTCAAGGCCCTTGGCCGGCAGGGTGTGGAGCATGCTGTCTATGGCGACAGAGTGGATGTGGCAGAGGCGGCGGTGCAAGAGGCGAGTGTGCTGGGGAGAAAGAGTACAGGTGATAAACACATGGCCTGTGGCAGCCAACAAAGAGGAGACGGAAGGAGAGGAGGAGAGGCGAGGTACATGCCACAGGTTGCCACGGGCGGTGGCGTGTAGTAGGACAAGACCAGACGGACACAACGACACAGTGCCAACACCACGCGAGTGCACAACGTCCATGCTCATGAGGTCGAGGGCATTGACGGACAGGAGGCTGAGCTCGAGACCAGGGACAAAGAGGACATCGGTCAGAAAGACGTCACCGGAAGGACCACGGAAACGAACGACGCCAACACCACGGATAGGCAGCACCTGTCCGGAGCCTTTCCGGACACCGGAGACATCGCCAACAGGACCGAGCATATTGAAGGCCTCACAAAAGCCATCATGTGATGTATGACCCCGGAGTCGATGATCCAGGTCTCGGTAGGGTCCTGGACCGGGGTCGCCAGATCGCTAACGGTCACATGGCAGCAAGCAAGGGACGCGGACGCGGTGGAAGGAGGTGCGGACCGAGACTGCCAATCGTCAAGCGATGCAACATCGTCATGGGAAAGGGTAGCGGAGGCCAAGGGAGACGACGAGACAGACGAGGCAACGGGACACGACCGTAGCTCAGTCTCAGTCATGCAAGGCTGGGCAGGAGAGCAGGAAGGGATGCAACTCGCACTTCCCTGGGGAGGAGGGCGAGGCAGGCCGAGCTGGAGCACGATGAACTGCTCCAATTGATGCTCACGGGAGGACGACCTGGGGGTGTAGACGGAGTGCGGGGTGATGGTGCCAGAGGCCAGGTAGAAGGAGGACTGTGCCGGCGCCGACTGCTGCGGCGCTGGTGTCGGCTGGACCGGCGAAGCAACCGGAGTGGTGGAGCTGCTGGATGAGGCCAAAGTATCAGAGTCGGCGACGGCTACGGCGGCAGAGGCGAGACGGCACTCCCGCTGGTGACGCATTGTGGCGATGACGCGCGCCTCGGCCGTTGGTAGAGGGCACGTGTACCACTCGTGCCAGGGCTGGCCACAGTTGTGGCAGACCGAGGCTCCACCGCTGGACCCGGTCGACAGTCGCTGCTGCTGCTGTTGTGGACCCTTGCCTTTCTTGTTCCGACACTTCTTCTTCCCCGACGACGATGAGGCGGCTGCGACGGGGGAAGCGACGGCCACGGAGGCGACGGCAGGGGAGGCGAGAGCCTCCGTACGCTGGAGACGGGACTCCAGACGAGCTTCCTCAATCCGGAGGAAGAGCTCGTATGCCCAGGGCATGAGGGTGCCCTGGGCCGCCATGGTGGAAAGGACGTTGTGAGAATAATGGACGAAGTCGTCCGCTTACGCTTCGGTGGCACTGCGCTTGATGGTGAGGAGCGCGGCCAGAGGGGGTGGGGCAGAGGTCCCGAGGCGACGGAGGATGTCCTCCGCCCGCTGCCAGTAGGAGGTGACCTTCTCGGTCTCCCCCATGTGTAGGGAGTTCAAATCCCACACTAGGCGATTGGTCTCAGCCTCGCTGGACAGGCGATGGGGACAAGTGAGGACGTGCCACGCGGCTGCAGGGTCCGATATGGCGCCAGCGGTGAAGTCGCCTAAGAAGGGCTCGAGGGCGAGGCGGGAAGCCGGAGGGACGACAGGTACTAGAGCACGGGCGGCACGACCAGCGTCATATGACTGGTCGGCTAGGGTGGCGTCATACGGCAGGGTGTAGTATGCCCATAGGCCCTCGCCTTGTCCCCAGATCCGGAAGTTGAGCTCCCAGCTCTGGAACTGCTCGCCGACCTGAAGCGGCGGCGACGGCTTCTCAAAGTCCTTTTGCCTGCGGCCGGCACCCAGAGTGGGGCCAAGGACGAAGGTCACTGTCTTTCGCTGGCGCTAAGTCTGCTGCTGCGCCAAGTAATGCATGGCAGCAGACACAGCTTGGCTGGCGTGCCCTGAAGAGGTGAAGGATGGCGGCGCACTGGTGGCAGTCTGAGAGACCAACGGTTGCAGTGCCGCGAGCTGCTGCGTCAGGACGGCGAGCTGTTGCTGAAGAGCAGCCAGGGGGTCAGGTTTGTCGCCAACGCCACCAGGGGGCTGCTGCCGCTTTTGCTACTGCTGCTGCTGCTGCTCTTGCTGCTGCTACTACTGCTGCTGGTGCTGCTGCTTCTGCTACTCCTGCTTCTCTTGCTGTTGCTGCTACTCCTGGTGCTCCTGCTGCTCTTGCTGCATCTGCTGCTGGTGCTGTTGCTCCTGCTGCTGTTGCTGCTGTCACTGCTGCTGCTGCTGCTACAATCGCTACGAAAAAGGGGGGGTGGGGGTCCCTCCAACAGAGGAGGACGCCTCCCCAGTGGGGCTACGAGCCATGGTGTGATGCCCCTTTGTTTCTTTTTTTTATTTTTTATTTTATTTGTGGTGCTGATGTCAGCAGTGGCGTCAGCTAGGGGCGATGGACGTCTTACACCCTTAGGTTGACTTCTCCCTTCCCCTGCCCCCTCTTTTTTTTGGTTTTGAGTTGATGACATCAGTAGTGACGTCAACAGTGACGTCAACCGCGGGACGCTGATGTCAGTAGTGGCGGTTGTTGGGGCCGCTGCTACAGCTGCTGCTGTTGCTGTTGCTGCTGTTGCTGTTGGTGGTGGTGGTGGTGCTGCTGCTGCTGCGGTTGGTGCTGCTGCTACTATTGTAGCTGCTGTTGCTACTGCTGCGACTGCTGCTACTGCTGCTGCAGTGGCGGCTGCAGCAGCAAAGGCAGCTACTGCAGGGGTGGGGGATTTTTCTCTTGTGTTTTTTTTCTTCTTTTCTCGTCTGTCACAGCGGGTAGTTGCTCGCTGCCAGCTGCAATCAGCGGGCTGCTGCTCGCTAGCAGCGAGCTGATGCTCGCTGGCAGCGAGCTGCTGCTTGCTGGCAGCAGCAGGTTGCTGCTTGCTGCTCGCTAGCTGGGGGCAGCGAGCAGTTGCAGTCGCTGCTGCAAGCTGCTCGATGTAGCCGCTGCTGTAGCTGGCTGCTGCTGCGTCTCGCTGCTGCTGCTGCTGCAACCTGCTGCTGCTGCAACCTGCTGCTGCTGCACGCTACTGCAACTGCTGCTTGCTGCTGCTGCGGGCTGCTGCTGTTGCGGGCTGCTACTGCGCGCTGCTACTGCTGCGAGCTGTTGTTGCGGGCTGCTGCTGCTGCGAGCTGCTACTACGGGCTGCTGCTGCTGCGGGCTGCTACGAGCTGCTGCTGCTGCGGGCTGCTACGAGCTGCTGCGGGCTGCTACGAGCTGCTGCTTATGCCTGCTCCTGGTGCTGCACGCAGCTGCTATTGGCTGTCGCTGTCACTGCACGCTACCGTTGCCTGCGGCTGCCACTGCTACAGACTGCTACTGCTGCGTGCTGGTGCCAGTCACTGCACCTGGGTGACGTTGCAGCGTACGTCGTCGCCTGCAGGTGTTGGACGCGGCCAGCTGCTCACCTCCTCGCGTCACGCGTGGGGGTCAGTGCTGCCGAAAAATTTCGACAGAATTTCCCCTAGCCTAGTGGCCGTGGGAAAAAATGTAATGCCGCCACCAGGCGGATCAATGCTGCCGAAAGAAAATCCGGCAGCATTTCCCCTGCACTGGCGCGTATGGGGGTCCGCCGTGTTGTCTGGCACCTGTACGCCAGTCTTCTGCTTCTGCTGCTACGCTCTGGCTCTGATACCAAGCTAGAAGACCTAGGCAGCAGGTTGGGACAGCAGCGTTGTTGATGCAGCGTGCGGGCTTCCACGCTCGTTGCTTAAGTCTGCTGCCCCCTCAGTCGGTTGCTCTAGAGTCTAAGTCTGGAAGCTCTAGGTTTGTTGCTCAGAAACGCACACGCCAGGGTTAGCGCCAGAAAGCAGTTGAAAACTGAAAGTGACTGATTAGGAATGAAGAATGAGCAACAATGGGAGACCACTCCAAGTTCTAGCTCCCCCCACTAGTGTAGAACTTGTTACTCAGCTAACCAGCCAATCAGAAAATAGTGCTAGACCTATTTTCTGGCAGGCAGAGTTTTCTCGGTGAGCCCTGGCAGACGCCCGACAGCCCAAAACCCGGGCGTCGTCCGTTTTGCCTGAAAACTGGACCATACCATAATACCGACGCTGCGAACGCAGTCGTACGGTCAGAATCAGCTAGAAAAATAGCAACAAGGAGTTATGGCTGCCCGAACCCAGGCAGTGCCTACGACAGTCAACGATGCCAAACAGGGCCATACAGCAGGAGACATGGACCCTGGGCACTGCATGATGCTGCAGATGCAATGCCACAGCCAGACACAGTGCTAGGTGCATGCAGACAACATCTGCAGTGACGGTGACCGCCGGCGGCCCGACCACCGAGGAGGCCTGCCGATGGAGCTGAGTGCATCGCCAGAGGGAGGAGGCTCCAACGATGGGTGAGTCGACCTCAGCGTGCGTCGGCTCCACCGAGCGACACTCCAGCGGCGTCAAGTCTCGTGGACTGTCATCTGCACGCCGACGTACACAAGCCGGGAGGACACAACAGAGTACAATGAGAGATGCACGAAAACCAACATCCATGCCCTAGAAAGGTTCTTGAAGTCAAATAAAGAAGCAATGACATAGAATCTCACAAACAGAGGTGCGCCAAATCATTATAGAATTGACGCAAACGAAGGCTTGGGGAATCCAATTCCCCAAGCCTTCGTTCGCTTCAGAGTGCTAACGGAATTGCAGATGTCTATGTGAAGTAGCTAGGATGAGTACGTGGCCAAGATTGTCCTTTTCTCCCCTAACCAAAAGTGATGCCCTCTATAATAAACAACCCGAACTGGAGCAATAGCTCCACCCTCACTTATGTGTGCGAGAAGTGACGTCGTCATCGGGTCAAGTATCTTTCCATGGGGGTCAAAATAGAGTGTCCATAATTGTTGGAGTGTTGGTGTTTTGGCCTTAAGTTGTTTGAATTTCAAATAGTTTTGTGTGGTGAGAGCTCCTCAGTTTTCCCCGATGATGTTTCTATGACACGCCGGGTGCTTTCTAGCCACCTAGTTCATGCATGCATAGTTGAAAGGTTTTCCTCAATGGTCAAGACCTGGGAGACTCATGATGATTTGACACTGTTATCTGTGACAGGTTGAGTAATCTACTTTTGGTCGAGATCTAGGCACCAAGTGATGTGCGTTGGTGCCTCGAGAGACCCAGTACCAGTTGATCGTACCTTTACAGGCTTTGGATCTGCCATGTGTGGTTTGCATGTGGCCGGGACCCAAATGCTCGGTGACATGTTCCGGCGTCTTGGAAGATCAAACTTGCCTAGCTTTGGGTTACGGTAGTGCTAGCATGCTACCTTTGAGCTTGGACATTCTTCAAGCATGTATTGAATTTTCTTTACAGTCGAGACCCGGGCTTGGTGTCATGTCGTTGTGCCTCAAGAGACCTGCCTCATTTGGTTTCACAATCTGCGATGTTCATGTTCCCTGTCCGTGCACTTCAGTACGATAGGGATGATGGAGCATAGCAGACTAGTCGTCCGTCCCTAGTACATAAGCCCACTACGGGGCTCATTATGCTCCCATCTGTTTCTTAATCCACGCGTTCCACACTTGGCCAAAGTTTGGAATTGCGCTGCAATTCTCCCACTCACCACCTTAGCTCTTATGGCATCGAGCATGGGCGTGCATGCCCAAAAGCAATTGTTTCATGGAGGGCAAAGAGGAGTCAGACATTCACGCCACTGACAGGTTGGATTCATCCGTGTAGCAGGTGGGTTGAAGATCTTGGCATGTGGGCAAGGGTGGGAAGCGGCGAAGGGCGGGGGGGGGGGGGGGGGGGGGGGGGGGAGTGGGCTATCTACACTGTTTATATGTATCTGCAAGAAGGTGCAAGTTCTTGCAAGACTGGAAACATACAACTCACTCACGACAAGACATCCCGCCATCCTGTGGTCTAGAGGTTACATGTCCCACATGGTTCTTCCTGTACACTTTCTACATAACATTCATGGCCCCATGGGTGCCAGCCAGAAAATGCCCAGCCTGGCAGTGTTTCCGATTTTTTATGACAGACTGCATTAAGGTTCAGGTGCGTCTGACCGGCAGGTAAGGAGTGCATTGCACACCCACTGTCCTCGAGTTGTCCTCTCGTACGTTGGACCGCACCGGGAAGACAGAAGCCATTGTAGCCAGCGTACATCGCATGGCCATCTACGGCATGCGGATGTTGAGGCCGCATGAGATTGTCGTTGCAGCTGCTGCTGCCATGGCTGCCGTTCCAGCCGACCAAGTTGGTGCTGCGGCTGTTGTCGTACGAGCGACAGCTGAGACAGACCGCTCCGTGTGCCATCGTGGTGGTACCGTCGAGCGCTCCGTCACCCATGGCAAGCGGCAGCGCAAAGGGATCAGCCCTCGTGCTTGTCCGGGAGGCATCGGCACACGCTTGCTTTCCAGCGGCGGAACTGCCGGCAGAGATGGTGGTCTTCCTGACATGCCACGAATCGATGGACTCGGGGCTTTCAGTTTGAGAACGTTCGGACCAGTGAGGAGGCGGCCCTGTGTGCCTGCCCACCAGTCCTCGGCTGTCGAGGGCGCAGCAGTGTGAGCCGTCTCCCTGGCATCCTCGGGCCCAGCCTGTGCCATGGACGATGCTGGCCAAGTTCTGGCCTGGTGACAAGAAGCGCGACGACGGGTGTGGGGCTGCAGGCTCATGGGCCCGCTGTCCCGCGGACGGTTGGAGGGCTGGTGCTGGCTGTGACGCCAGGGACCATGGCGTCTGTGGTGACGGTGGCGGAGACAACACTGGTTGTGGAGGGAGGGCGGGCGGTGGGATGGTCGACGTGGGGGGCGATGATGGCGGTGCTGATGTCGGTGTCACCGCACACCAAGTTGCACTTTTGGAGTTGCACTGTTGAGCCCGAGTGTGCGACGGCATGGGCGGCGACGGCTGTGATGGTGGCAGAGGGCAAGGCGATGATGACGATGATGCCGATGGGTGGTAGGGCAACGGCAAAGATTCTGGTGAAGCCCATGGGAAGGGCACCGATTGATATGACAATGATTCGCAAAGTGTGCAGGAGGCACCATGGCTGGAATTGGAAGGCAATGGAGGAGAGGAGGAGCAGGAGGGGGAGGAGGAGGAGGGGGAGGAGGAGGGGGAGGAG
>SZWC01003683.1:148380-170077 GCA_023375785.1 Penium margaritaceum | reverse complement strand
GTGACTGGGCCGGCAGTCCAGACGGTGAGAGTCGCACTGGTTGGATCTTTCTGGTCGGGGGCACAGCTGTGTCCTGGCGCAGTGGCAAGCAGGGGTGTATTGCACGCAGCACTGCTGAGGCTGAGTACGTGGCCCTTGGCTCAGGCGCGTGTGAGAGTGTGTGGTTGCGTCGTCTGCTGTCCGAGTTGCGTCAGTCTGTCGCATCCATCACCTTTCATTGTGACAATGAGAGTGCCATGGCCATCGCCGACAATGACGGTGTGCATCACACACGCACAAAGCACATCAATGTTGAGTATCACTATGTGCGTTCGTTGTTGCATGACGGCAGCATTAGCATCGTATGGGTTGAGATAGCACGACAGCTGGCTGACTTCCTGACCAAGGCACTGAAGAGGGACTCGTTCAAGAAGGCTGTGATTTCAGTCGGCGTGCGTCCGTGAGTCGTCCTTTTTGTCTCTGTCTTCATCTCTGCGTACCTTGGGGGAGTCTGGATGTTGATCGTCTCTCTGCCCGCCCATGTACACTACGCCTGTGAGTCATGGGAGAGTGTTGGTTTTTGCACATCCCTCATCATGCTCCGTTGTGTCCTCCCGGCTTGTGTACATCGGCGTGCAGATGACTGACGGCGAGACTCAACGCTGATGGAGTGTCGTCCGGTGGAGCCGACACGCGCTGAGGTCTTCTCGCATGTCGCTGGAGCCTCCTCTCTCTGGCGACGTGCTCAGCTCCATCGGCAGGCCTCCTCGGCGGTCGTGCTGCCAGCGGTCACTGCCCCCGCAGTTGTTGTCTGCATGCGTCCAGCGCGTCTCATCGCGTCTGCATCGTCATGCTCTGCCTAGGGTGTTTGTTGCATGTTGCATGGCCCTGTTCGGCATCATGGACCATCGTAGGCACTGCCTGGGTTCGGGCAGCCATAACTCCTTGCTACTATTTTTCTAGCTGTTTCTGACTGCACGACTGCGTTCGCAGCGTCGGTATTATGGTATGGTCCAATTTTNGCAAAACGGACGACGCCCGGGTTTTGGGCTGTCGGCTGTCTGGTAGGGCTCACCGAGAAAATCTGCCTGCCAGAAAATAGGTCTATTTCCTGATTGGCTGGTTAGCTGAGTAACAAGCTCTACAGAGTTGGGGGGGGCCTAGAACTTGGAGGTGTCTCCCATTGTTGCTCATTCTTCATTCCTAATCAGTTACTATCAGTTTTCAGCTGCTTTCTGGCGCTAACTCTGGCGCGCGCGTTTCTGTGTAACAAACCCAGAGCTTCCAGACTTTGACTCTAGAGCAGCAGACTGAGGGGGCAGCTGACTTAAGCAACGAGCGTGGAAGTCCGCACGCTGCATCAACAACATTGCTGCCCCAACCTGCTGCATAGTTTTCCATTTAGTGGTGCCGCCTCACAATGTGGGCGCTTGCGGTGCACTCCGTTGGGACTCCCAACGGAGCGTCCCAATTTGGGACGCTCTCCGCTCTCGAGTAGGGATGCAGAGGCCAGCACTCTGGCATTATGCACGGCGTATATGGATAACTCCAAGAGAAATCTCAAGTGGGGCTTTACAGCAGCGCCGCAGCGCTCCGGCGACCGCGCTGCAGCGGCTGCGGCGGCGTGGGTGACTCGGTTGCTGTTTTTGTAAACTTGCAGGGGTGCAGGCTGCAGGCTTGGTTCGAAGCTCAGGGTGGGGAAAATGGGCCCTTTTCGGTCAATTGCTCCACATTTCTCCCGTGCAGGAGTAGGGTTTGGGAGGGAGGGACCTGCCGCAGCAGCAAAGGGGGTTGGGAGGGAGAGTCCTCCTGTGGTAGCAGAGGGGGTTGCTTTCACAGTGCTGCTGCCCGCCAGTCCCCATGCCCGACGCTTAACCCCTGGTTCCGGGAAGCTTCCCAAACCCGGGAAAGAACTTCCTGCTAAATGAGGCAGAGGGTGCGAGACAGCTTGAACGCGGCTCGGCGAATCAGCCTGCCATCTCGCGAGGCTGACTTGGAGCGCCTCGATGCTGAGTGGATGAGCCGCCGCTGGAGCCGTCACTGCTGCTGGCGCAGATGCTGCCGGCGCTGCCAACACTGCTGCTGGTGCCGACGCTGTCGGAAATGCTGTCGCTGCTGCTGGCGCCGACGCTACCGCCGCTGCTGCTGGTTCTGACTGTGCCCCTGACGGCGTCACAGCCCGTCGGGACGCGGGGATGGCGTCCGCTGCGCCCAGGGCGACTCGCTGGCCAGCTGAGGATGAAGCAGGGTGGAGCGGCGGACGAAGCGCGACTTGGGACGCATGGGCGTCGGCTGTGATGCCTGGGCGGTCCATGTGACCCTCCTGCTCGCAGCTTTGCTTGACGGTTTTCATGTGCCGCTGCTTCTGCTGTTGCTGTTTCTGCTGCTACTTCTTCTTCTTCTGCTGCTGCTGCTGCTGCTGGCGCCGCCGCTGCCACTGTGGCTGCTGACGCTGCCTCTGCCTCTGCTATTGCTGCTGCTGTCGCTTCTGAATCTCCTTCTTCCTCTTCCCCTTCCTCCACTTGGTTAAACTTGGGAGGTTCTTGGTTCCCCTTGCGGCCAGGCGAGACGGGGGACTATCTCCTGCTCGTGGACCTCTGCGGGAGCGCCTAAGTGCGGTTAGGTGTGGAGCACAACGGTCACGGCGCCCATTGGCTTGAGGCGGCTTTCACTCTTTCCGGACCGCTCCGGAAGAGTCGCTCCGTTCGGTGGTTGTGTAGTCGGACAGAACGCTGCAGGAGCCTTGCTCTACTTAGTACAAGACGATAAGTGTTGGACAAAGGGTACCCCGTCTTGTCGCTCTAGACCTCCGCCAAGATCTGGAAGCCCGAGTCGCGCGGTGCGCGGCTCGCTTTTGAAGAGTGGCGTGTGATTCAAAGCTGCGTTGCAGAGGAATTGACATGTGGGGGAAGGGGGAGAGGGGGGGACGCCACTTTGAACCGAGCGGAGTTGGAATATGGGGGGGGGCGTGGGGGGAGGGAGGGCTGGGCTGTGAGGCACGCGCGGCTTGTCTGCGTTCGTCCGCACCGGGCCGCGGTCTAGGCATACCTTTTCGCACGCCAAAAGGTCATGAAAATCCCTTTGTGGGACACATAATGATGTCTTATATTCCCCTCGTGGCATATCTTAATCACACATAGAATCTGTGGCTTTACGAGAAAAAAACTGGATAACGTGGATTTCTGATATCCAAAATTGGAAAGCATGGCAAATAGTTTTTTGATGCATGAATTGGAGCCACTGAAACTTATCCTTTTCAAGAGGTGTGGCATTCAGGGAATTTCCCGTAATGCAGTTGCGCCGGAGGGCCACGACGCGTGAAAAGCGCGATTTCGCGTGGGCGCCTCGAGGTCATGGCCATCACGGCGCCGCGAATTCGGGCCGCTCGCGGTCAAGGGTCACGACTCGAAAAACATCGCCAAACCGCGGGCTGTAGATGTAAGGACCTCCGGCGAAAAGTGGAGAGCCACGACAGACGACGCCTTTGCTGCGTGCGTGAACTTTCAGGGTGCGGCTGGTAAATGCTGGAATGCGTCGTTGGGCCTCCTCAACGATGGATTCCAGCGATGGGCAGTCGGTCCTGTCCGCCGTGTTTAAGCCTTACAGTTTGTCCACGTAGAGTGGCTCGGCCCAACTCGTCGATTCGTCCGGAAGAACTTCCTTCCTCCCTTGCTCAGCGATCCTGGCGGACCCCACATGGCACACCAATGGCTGAACAGAATTTTCCCAATAATCCCCGTTTCCACCAATGACGTGTGAACGTCCATAGTTGGAAGCTCGATGCTCGTCCGCAGGTGGGGAAAAGTCGATCCGGACCTGACCGGCCTGCATCGCTCTCCTGACCGGCGATGAAAGTGATGAGTATGCAGGGTGAGGTGTTTGCACTAGGGAAGTCCTCCAACAAAAGGTACAAAGAACTGTCCGAAAGTGCTCAACGATGGATTCCAGCGTTTACCAGCCGCGCCATCAGTCGAGCTGGCCGATTTGTCTGGCTCTTCCTTTCTGGAAAAACGTTTCGGTCGAAAGGGAAAAACAGTACGTTGCAATAGACTGTTTGTCGTCTAGAGCTCCGGGTCATTTTGAGATTCTACCGAGATTTCTTCTTCGAACCAAAAAGCAAGTTATCAAGGCCGCGTATGGAACCGTCCTAGTAGTGCTTTCAAATAGGGATAGGAATAGGTGTTTTGGATAGCCCGAGAATGTGGACTCCCTACTTTGACAAAAGAATGGATGCCCCGCGGTGAGATTGTATCCATCTGGACTGTTGCACGAATGATCTCTGTTGTCCATCTAGTGCAACAGCTGGATCGACGGTCATCGTCATTTTCGAGAAAGCAGAACCCGAATGAAGAGTTTAATGCTCGATTTCATCCCTTTCACCAAAGAAAACAATTTCTTGCTCGAATGGGGCTTCAAACAATGCGGACCGTCTGTCCCGGCTCCCGGCTACTAGGTTGGAGCATCCGTTGTCCATAAGGTGTTTTGTTTCCCTCATTCGATAGCCTTAAGCGTGTGAGTTCGATGCGATTGAAAACCTGCTCAAACCGTACCTGTTGACATAACTATTCTCCCAAGCCACCGAAAAACATGCTGCACCTTGACGCCGAAGCAGAAACAACAAAGCACAAGCTGTAACCTGCCGTCCACACGTGGCCCGTGTGAAGAGCTTAAGGGTAGTTTGGATGGCGTCGCACGGCAACGTTACGAGGTACCCCGTTCTGGATTTTCGAAAACGCTATCCACCCCGTTCGAAGGATTTTGATCTCCATTCGCCCCGTGTTTCGATTTTTGATCTCCATAAGCCCCGACTTCAAAAATTTGATTTCAGGACGCCCCGCAGCCAGAGTGTCGGTGACAAGGTACCCCGTCGGGTACATGGTCATTGTCCAGACATTTCCATTTTGCGACTTTAGTGCCATCTCTCAATATAAAAATGTTATTCTTATCAAACATTTTTATGAAGTAAATGAGACCTTCCAAAAGGGGAGGGGGGGGGGGGGGGGCGGATACATTGCACAACGTCATTTGGGGAGGGGGGGTTCGGAAAACAAACACGCGATCAATTCAAAGACAACACCTGACGATAAGAGGCTTTTCCATCTGTTTCTGAGGACGTGTTCCGAGAAATAGGAAAAACGCTAAAAATACCTTAGACAACTCAATACGGAAACGGGGTACATTGTGACGTTACAATATACCCCTCATGTCGGGGTATATTGTAACGAAACAATCTACCCCGCGGGCCATCGCGGGGTTTCTTGTGACCAAAAAATTGAATACGGGGCTTTTGGGAATAAACAAATGAAAGACGGGGCGACCTGTATCAAATGTTTTGGCGACGGGGGGGTTTAGCGATTTCGGTTTCTGAACCCGGGGTACCCGGATATTTTCTTCGGCGTTGCATTGGCCGTGCTGTCCTCGAAATCTGTGCGACGTCCAGCTTCGCTTACTGTCTCGCGCGTGCGACCGCGGAAGTCGTACGTCCGGTGGCTGTCCTCCGGACGCTCGACCGCACGGTCGTGCGACGTAGTAAGGCTCACGTCGTGCGCCCGTCGGCAGCTGGAGGACGTCGCACGGTTGTGCGAGGCCATCCAAACACACCCTAAGCGTTCGAACGAATAACAGACTTGAGCGTGGGACGTCTCGATCAAGATTCTGGNCCACGCTGGTCAATCCCAGAGGGCTGGAAAGTGGACGTGCATGAACCACTCTTCCTCTCAAGGTCCAATGGAACACTCTTTTCTAAGCACGAATCAGTCGTTCGGTGGAGGGTGGCGGAGCTCCACAACCAATAGGAAATGAACCCAGAACTAGCTCTGTTTTTTTTGGGTAAAATAGCACAGATACCCAAACCGCGCTCACTTTTAAACTGGCATACCCGCGGGTCATATTTTTGGCAGGGCATACCCGGCGCACTAAAAACTAAATATGGCATACCCATGAATATCATGTCTGCTCGCGGCGTAATAACGGCATACGGGCATGCCGTTCCTTTTTTTACAATGGGTATGCCATCTTCAAATTTAAGTTTGGTTGCAATTTATTAAAAACAAGGTCTGCTTATTCGGACAATGTGACATCATCTTTATAAAAGTGATTTTTTTGTAGTGTGCTGGATTGGAGTCGTGGACTGATAATGAACATGTTTATCTAATAAAGTTCACAAATGCGAACACGTACGTGTTATGAGAGTCTTAATGCAAGGGGTTACTGTTATTCACGTGCACGACCAAAAAAAAGTTTACTCTCATAGAACGTATGCCACACGACACGTAAGTCATTGTGCGCAGAATGGTTGTGAGCACCATGACGAATGGCGATTCTCGGATACTTCGTAGGTACCTATTGAGAAACTGCTAGGAAGCTTCCTAGCCTTGCTGCTGCTGACGTGGCGACACTGTCCAGTCAGCTGATGCACTAGCAAGCAGGCAGGTGCAAGAAACAGCAAGGATCAGGCTAGGGAGACGCGCAAAGTCTCATAAGCTTCAATAGCTTAGTAAATGTAGAGAGAGATGACAAATGACAGGTCCAGGGCATAAATACCTGCCGCGGCGCACAGCGNTCAATCCCAGAGGGCTGGAAAGTGGACGTGCATGAACCACTCTTCCTCTCAAGGTCCAATGGAACACTCTTTTCTAAGCACGAATCAGTCGTTCGGTGGAGGGTGGCGGAGCTCCACAACCAATAGGAAATGAACCCAGAACTAGCTCTGTTTTTTTGGGTAAAATAGCACAGATACCCAAACCGCGCTCACTTTTAAACTGGCATACCCGCGGGTCATATTTTTGGCAGGGCATACCCGGCGCACTAAAAACTAAATATGGCATACCCATGAATATCATGTCTGCTCGCGGCGTAATAACGGCATACGGGCATGCCGTTCCTTTTTTTACAATGGGTATGCCATCTTTAAATTTAAGTTTGGTTGCAATTTATTAAAAACAAGGTCTGCTTATTCGGACAATGTGACATCATCTTTATAAAAGTGATTTTTTTGTAGTGTGCTGGATTGGAGTCGTGGACTGATAATGAACATGTTTATCTAATAAAGTTCACAAATGCGAACACGTACGTGTTCTGAGAGTCTTAATGCAAGGGGTTACTGTTATTCACGTGCACGACCAAAAAAAAGTTTACTCTCATAGAACGTATGCCACACGACACGTAAGTCATTGTGCGCAGAATGGTTGTGAGCACCATGACGAATGGCGATTCTCGGATACTTCGTAGGTACCTATTTGTCCTGTAGTACATATGACAATATTCGTTGTACTGTTGTCTTATTTTGAATGAACTTGGGGCCCGCTTAGGGCCAAAATGTCTTCCCTCGATTTCGCATAATCCATACAATCTCCTGCTTATGTCGCACCGAATAAAAACATTCTGAAGTACCGTACTACCACGTGAAAGGAATAAACAATATATTTTGGGACATGTTTTTATATTTCTGTGTAATAGTGTGTTTGTAGTTTGTATTAGTGTGGAAATTGGATGCAACCCCGTCCTTCTTTTGTAATCAGGATTGAAAAAACGTTTGTTCGGCAAGCACAACTCGGACAAGCGTCGTCACACAATTCCACGCATCACATACAACTTGGGACCCGCGGAGTTCGAAGTTCAATGTTTCAAACTTCAAACTCCGGGTTCCCATTGCTCGCGCTAGAGGTTGAACACGACTAGTCGCAGAATTTGTGTTTGTGTGGAACCCGGTTAGACTATTATGTATTTGTGTGGGACTACCACGGACGCTTCTTCATTTATAATGAAACTAAAATTACTTTGGCATTTCTTTTCACGTGGCAGTACGGTATGTGACAAATAAATTCATGAGACGTTCGATCTACCAATCGGACGGTCGGCACGTTTTACATCAAAATTCTTACGGAAATCGTCTAGCATGTCGAACATTGCAGAAAGCACTATATCCATGTATGTAAAGGCAAACTTAAAGTAGGGCAAATTGGAAAACCTAGACACAACCTATCTCTTTATGGTGGTTGGCCTCCGCTCCGCCGCACGTTCGATTGAGTGATCTAACGGCATCGAACCGGCGATATTTTGAAGTTGTTTTTCTCCTGTTGTGCGTGACCGACAACGATTAGGAGAAACTGGTCTCGCTTCCAGCTTGCTGGCGTGCGATGCAGCTTCTTGAATGCGCACAACCGTCGCACAGTGTGCGTAATGCGAGGGCGCATGCACGACCCCACCCCCTGGCCACCCCCCCCCGGTTCTTTCGAGTTTGACCTGGCACTACCCCCACTTTGGTTTTTGGCGAGCACGACAGAATGACACGAACACATCGTCGACGTTGCACTCTAGGGTCGTGTTCATGTAATCGCGAATATTCGCCTACTTTCAACGTGGGTACCCCGCTGTAAAAATAAAACCTCATGCTGTCTTTAACATGGCGGACACGGGATACGCGGTTACAAAATGAAAGTGGTCTGGGTATCCGGTATCTTTTTCGGCATATGCGGACACGACAGCTTAAATTTTGGACATGTTGGGTATCTAATCGCTCCGTTGTTTTGTTCTTGCCCCTTGTAGTAACCAACTGAGGCTGGGCGTTACCTCAGCAACAAACAAGCCCGGGGATTGAACCCGGCACCCAAGGACGGGATCATGAAGGAGGATAAAGGTTGGGATTCTTCCATCATATAGTGAACCGATAACTCAAATGAATTCGATAATCTTTGTTGGTTGAAAGGTAGATAGGAATGATGACCGTGATGTTCTAGAATTTTTGCAATATGGTAGGGAGGGACACGCCAGATGTGTTATTTGTACGCCGTGGGGAAGGTTGCAGTTATTTTTGCACACGGGGGTGAGACTGTGTCCGCCCACCACTCTTGCCATATGATATGGAAGCAACGTTGTATAACTTAGGCTTGAGCGGGCCTAGGCGTAGCTTGGGGATCGTAGGAGAGATGCGTGGGAATATGGTAGTGAAGAAGGTATAGAGACACACCATAAGGGGGTGCGACGGCAGAGGAGGAAAAAACGTTTCCNGGACGAGCTCTTTTCCCTCCACTTGTGATGATCTAGCCCAATGGTGGGAACAAATGGTGAGGTGGATGGGGTCTACTTTGAGGGGGAGAGCAGATGCACGTACTGTTTGAAAAAAGCGGAAGATCAGTTTCATTGGTAGGAAATTCAGATCTTTGATGGTAAAGTAATGAGTGATAGGGTGTGAAAGGGAGTGGGAGGGTCTTGCGGCTGGAACACGCCTCTAGGAAAGAGGTATCGATTTCAGAAAGGATGAAAGGGTTCCTTATTGTGATAGGGAACAGAACGAGAGAGGTCGCATCATGATGTCATCAATGGTAATGCCTTCTGACGGGAGCCATCCTTCTTGACGAAGAAACCCAACTGGCTGTCCAATGTATTTGAGAACAAATATGTTGAACGCTGCATGTTCTTTGGTACATTCTTCAAAGAGTGCTTGTGAAGGGTATACCGTTTGTTGAGACACCTTAGTGATTTTTAATATTCTTTCACTCTTTAAAACAGATTAAGTGTTCTCTGACGCACTCTGACGGTGCACTTTGACATGTCAGCAAAGCGTGTCCAGCCCAAGAGTTACTTCGTTGACACGTGGGAGTGTGCTCAGGTCACCGGTCGTGTACACTCTGAAGCTTGGCATAAGGCCTTCGGAAGGCCGCGCAAGCTCGGATCNAATTCGATAATCTTTGTTGGTTGAAAGGTAGATAGGAATGATGACCGTGATGTTCTAGAATTTTTGCAATATGGTAGGGAGGGACACGCCAGATGTGTTATTTGTACGCCGTGGGGAAGGTTGCAGTTATTTTTGCACACGGGGGTGAGACTGTGTCCGCCCACCACTCTTGCCATATGATATGGAAGCAACGTTGTATAACTTAGGCTTGAGCGGGCCTAGGCGTAGCTTGGGGATCGTAGGAGAGATGCGTGGGAATATGGTAGTGAAGAAGGTATAGAGACACACCATAAGGGGGTGCGACGGCAGAGGAGGAAAAAACGTTTCCTCTTGTGCATAATAGGGACAAGAAATTGAACCATTCCGGCGTAAGGGGGGACGGTGGCAACGGGAATTGAGCTATATAGAATATCTTCAGCATGCATATATACTGGGAGAAAGTAAAGTTTGGCACGGTTAGATCCCCAATCAAATTACGTGTCTGAAAATTTTCCATCCAGTTCGCCTCACATGATGGGGATAAATCTTGTCGTTTAATCTAGGCACTGTTGTATACTGGTTAGTGGGAGGAGCTGGTGAGAGATGCGATATGCCACGATCGAAAGGCGGTCTGGAAGGCCGATGATGTGTTCATCTTGGGAAGTAATGACAGGGACGAGCTCTTTTCCCTCCACTTGTGATGATCTAGCCCAATGGTGGGAACAAATGGTGAGGTGGATGGGGTCTACTTTGAGGGGGAGAGCAGATGCACGTACTGTTTGAAAAAAGCGGAAGATCAGTTTCATTGGTAGGAAATTCAGATCTTTGATGGTAAAGTAATGAGTGATAGGGTGTGAAAGGGAGTGGGAGGGTCTTGCGGCTGGAACACGCCTCTAGGAAAGAGGTATCGATTTCAGAAAGGATGAAAGGGTTCCTTATNCATTCTTCAAAGAGTGCTTGTGAAGGGTATACCGTTTGTTGAGACACCTTAGTGATTTTTAATATTCTTTCACTCTTTAAAACAGATTAAGTGTTCTCTGACGCACTCTGACGGTGCACTTTGACATGTCAGCAAAGCGTGTCCAGCCCAAGAGTTACTTCGTTGACACGTGGGAGTGTGCTCAGGTCACCGGTCGTGTACACTCTGAAGCTTGGCATAAGGCCTTCGGAAGGCCGCGCAAGCTCGGATCCTATTATCCAACTTTTGTTTGTACTATAGACGGGATGTCAGAATAAGACAAGTGATCCATCTACACCACCCATAATTATGGTTGTGCACGTGGGAGAATGGAAAATTATGAACAAAGGCAGAAATTATAACGGTGGTATGAACCGTTTGGAAGCCATTTCCACTTTGGATGTATTGTTGGGAGACGTAATTGTAAGGTTGAGGGATGGGAGAGAAAGAAGTGACCCTGTTTGGGGAGGTCTTATGAGAATAATGACGTGTATTTCCACAATGCTTCCCCAGGCTGAAGGAACAAGAAGATCCATTTGGCTGCTAGTGCCTCGATAAGGACAACAGGCCATTTAGTCCCTAGCCCTTCTGCGACAGGGGAAACTGCTGATGCGAGTGAGGATAGTCAGAGCCCACGTCCGTCACCATCTTCCTCTAACACACCCCAGTATGCTAGAGGAAGATCAGTTAAGAAGGAGAGAAATAGTCTACTGAAGGTGGGTTGGCGTTGGAGGGCAGAGGTAACTCTAGTAAAGTTATTTAGAGCTAAGGAACACAATGACTGCAATCGCGTTGGTGTGAATGGGAGCTTTATGTTTTGCCAGTGGGAAATAGACGTCTGAAGCCTTCGTAAAATTGAATTCCAAGCATGTTCTGAGTCAAGAGTCGGTAGGAAGAGATGTCCTAGGATTATAGTAAGTGCTTGGGAGATCAAAAAAGGATTTTAGTCTAGGAGCGGTGTGTGGGCATTCATAAGGATGAGGTGTTACTTATGGTGGTTGATATAAAAACCTGTGTAGCAAGCACAGGTTTGGAGGGACCGCACAGCTATTTGGAATTCTCGGTCAGACGAGAAGATGAGAGTAGTAAATTCCGCAAATTCGATGCAAGGACTTTTGGATGTATGGAGTAATAGGAATTCTCTAAAGGTGATATCGGAGTAAGTTTGCGACAGATTCCATGGTATAGATGAAGAGTAGAGGTGCAACCGGGAAGCCTTGTTGTACTCCAAAGTGAAGGGTGATGGAGGAGGTGAGGTGTTCACTTATCAAGAATTGGTGGAGTAGCTTAATCCACTTTGTGACATAGTCAGGGAGGCCAAGGTGTGTGAGGGCCGCATATAGTCTCGGTTCAGGGAGTAGCATGGCCATGAAAAGTCTGCAGCTAAGCAGTTAAGGGACGAGGTTGTGCGGGACGCCCAGTGGTGAAGATTAAATAGCTGAGAGAGTCGATGTTGGGACAAAGCCGATCTGATCTTGGTGGACGAGATATGGGAGTTCCTTGGCCAACCAAGTTGTAAGGAGTTTGGCCAGGATTTTATACAGAACATTCAAATGAGAAATGGGATGGTAATTTGTGATGGTGTACGGTTTTCCTTTCTTATGGATAAGTGTGGTGGTGGAGGAAGAATCTCTCATCTGTGACGGGGCGTGGAAGATCTAGTTATAGTAGTGGAGGAGTTGGTCGGCTATGTCGGGGAGTAAGAGCTTGTAAAACACTCCTGGGAGGCCATCAGGTCCAGGGGCTTATGGAGGGCTTGAGAGAGGGTTGTTCCACTATTTCTCTGTATGTGATAGGCACTAACAGCTCCGTCTAGAAATGTGGTAGAAGGTGCTTCCTATATTGGGAGGGGGCAGGACAGGCGGAAATTGTCGACTTGGTCTGGTTGTTGGTATATGCATTGGAAGAACGTTCAGGTGATACGAAAGAGTGCAGAGGGTGTGGATTGCAGAGAGTCACACGCACCCCTTAGTGCAAGGATGGTTGATGAGGTTCTTGGGGCTGAGGTCTTTTTGGTGAGGAGGATAGATGCTCGGTTGCCTTTTGTGTTCTATTTAGAGAGTGATATCTGTCCATGGGAGAGAATGTGAGAGGAATGGTACTTATACAATTATTGTTCTGTGGTATGAAGTCGTGCAAGCACAGTTGGGGAGGGGTTAGATATGCAACTCTGCTGGATGAAAGTGAGTTTGCACTCGATGTGCTGTAATGTTTTGCGCTTACGCTCGGCCTCCCTTCGACTACAATGGATCAGGTGAGATTTGAGGACATGTTTTATGATGAGCCAACGTTCTTGAACAAGAGTTGGGAGTACATTACACGTGAAGGATCAGTCAAGCGAGGAGGTATTCAGTTCGCAGAAAGAAGGGTGAGGTTGGGGGAGGGAGGAGAGTGTGGAAACTGGCTTGGATGTGGACCGATTGGTGGGATGTGAGGGGAAGATGGGTGGTGCTTGACATTGGGGTTTGTAGCGTCGAACGGTGATATATTTGATCCAATCTGGAGTAGGCATTGGTGGGCTTAAACTTGTAGGTAAAGGCTTGTTGCATAGGGTGAAAGGTGTCGGAGGTAACAATGAGACTTAGATAGCATAACAGTAAGACTATCGGCATCCCGATCTCGAGACGGTGGGCTTCTGTTACAGTGGCACATAGTCGTGTGGAAGTCGCCTAGTAAGATAGAGGGTGGAGAGTCTTTGAGTGAGGAGTGGAGGGCAATTTAGAACTGCTGACGTGCCTGCAGTTGGGCCGGTACATAGGTCACAACAGCTAGAATAGTTTGTGTGAGCCACTGAAGCGCAAAAAAATCGCTACCTCTTTTCAGCACAATCAATGTCAAGCCTTACACTTTTCATTGTTATCCGACACACAGTCGGAACGTCCCAGTTGAAACGTCCCAGTCTCTACAAGGAGGACAAAACTGAAAAAGAAAACTGAGCTTTAGAATAAAATATCAAAAAATAAAATATGAAAAACAAAATATCCACAAAAAAACTCAGCCATATACATTTTTCTAGGGGCTAACTGGTATGAATGCCAAGTTAGAAATATGACCACATGAAGATTTTCCCAAGCATGAGACACCCTTAGAACGAAGAATGAATAGAATGAATCACATTTTCCACTCTAGCAATAGAAGTTACATTCCAAAAATGCTGAAGAGATATGGAACTGAAATAGGGGCAAAAGTTTACATGTATCTCCATCCAGTTTCAAAGCGTGACAAAAAGGCGGTGGCTAAGTGAAGCAAGCATGAAAAACCAGAGGAAATTTGGATGAGGGAAGGAAAGAATGGAAACGGTTTTGGGGAGAATATCATGTCAGCATGTATGTACTTTAAATACCTACCTTAATACCACATGATATTTGTTTTTGTTTTAGAATCACAGACGAAGGATTCACTTTTTTTTTCTCTGTCCACCAGTGGCCATCGGAGGAAAACACCAGAGTGGGTTTGTGCAACCTCCAACGGTCATGTAAATGCTCAATTTCTGGTGTTATTGAGGCACTAGCACTGGAAAACATTCCTGCAAGAGACGACAACATCAACTGGCAGATGTGCAAATGATTATGCATCTCGACAACTAGGTTCTCGTGCCAAAAAAAGTACTTCATTTTTACATCTTTTCGTGAAATTTACCCTCAAACAATCATGTGCAAAAGTCTCATTCGAGTTTCCATATCGTTCAAAAGAACCTCTCAAGCAGGGTTAAAAAATGTATAAATCCTGACCATTTTGTACCGACTAACATGCAAAAACATGACTTGGAATAATCTCAGGTTGTGCTCACCAATAGAGTGCGAGTGGTTCTCCATTGTTGAAACGATTCATGTGACATGCAAATGGAAAGCTGGAGTTCCAATAAGGAGAAAATGTAAGATCAAATCCACAAAAATGTTAGCAGTTACGACATCAGTAGTAGCAGAAAGAGACAACTGAATCAAGTGATGCTTTTCTACGCTTAACAGCAAATGCAATGTCAACGAGTTATGTCACCTCCATCGAAATTTGATAATGGCACATTGGCAACGTGAGAATCAACCATGATCCGGTCATACATGAGCACCAAGACCATGGCTGCCATGGTGATGCGGTGCCGTGGAGTTGTGGAGTCGCAATGAGCCGGGACAAGAATGCCTCGGTGCTGCGGTGCTGCAGTGCAGCGGAGGTTCGGTACTGCGGAGCCGCAATGAGGCAGAACAAAGTGCTCCTGTGCGTAGGTGCTGCAGTGCTGTGTTTCTCCGGTACTGCAAAGCTGTGGAGCAGCGGGACTGCAAAGCTGCGGAACTGTGAAGCCGCAATGATCCGGGGTAAGAATGCCTCGAAGCCATGGTGACGCGGTGCTTTGGTGCTAAAGAGCTGCAGAGCTACGGAGCTACGGAGCTGCGGAGCTGCGGAACTACATAGACGCAATGAGCCGGGACTAGAATGCCTCATTTTCATGGTGATGCGGTGCTCCGGTGCTACGACACTGCAGAGCTGTAGAACTGCAAAGCTGCTAAGCCGCAAAGCTGCGGAGCTGCCGAGCTGCAATGAGCCGGGACTAAAATTCCTCGGCACCGTGGTGACGTGGTACTCCGATGCTACAGAGCTGCAGAGCTGCGGAATTATGGAGCTGCAGAGCTGCGGAACTGCGGAGCTCCAATGAGCCGGGGAAGAATGCCTCGGCGAAGCTATGATGCGATGCTGCAATACTGCGTTGTCGCAATGAAGCGGAGGGTACGGACCGAGACTCGGCCGTAATTTGCACGGATGAGTCGGACGTGCCTCGGGCATTAGGGCAGCACCACTGCTAGAGAGGAGGTTCAAGCGAATGAGAGATGTCGCGGCCGCGAGAGTGCCACCGCGTATGTCGCTTTTGCTGCACCAAAGTAGACCCCGGATCGATGGAGCGGGGAGGGGGGGGGATGTCCCTCATGCTCTGAGACCAGTAGGTAGTGACATTTTGCTGTCTTAAGCTGGTCGGCATGGATGGAAGGTTCATGTTAGCACCATGGTGGAGGCAAGCTCAAGGAGTTAGAATCCTTGTGAGAAAAGGTAGCAAGAGTCAACAAGAAGTGAGAGTAACAAGTGAGCGAGGTGATGGCATCCGGTCGATCAGGCCACCCATGCGAAACGCGCGACGTGGGGCCAGGCCGCCACCCCGGGGTTGAACCGGACCGGTCGGCGACATGCCGCCGTGGTTTTCTCACACTTCGGTATAACCGAGAGTGTGGCCCCGTAGGATCAGCAACTCGGTGCTCAACACCAACACTCCTATATGGACATGCAAATCAATACAAAGATAACCACATCGACCACGAGCATATGTGGATGCATGTCTCCCTGAATGTGACACTCCAATATTTAGTAAGCAAATGCTAATCACACCATGCTGAAAGTAGCAATTATGCTCTCAGGCACAAATGAACATGATGTAGCTCGCGCCAATCTTGCACCCGGCTGAGACGCTAGGGATGCATGGTCCACCATATGTGCGCCTTGAGCTTCACGTCAGTTTAGTCACCTGCAGTGATAGTGTGTGTATGTGGATGGAGTCAAGAGGTCACTTGGGTGTCTTGCATTCACAACCAACACCCCAGTCGTCGCTCGAGTTCGCCTGCTGGAAAGCAGGGCCATTCATTGTCTTCCACATCAGCAAGCTCCAGCACTACCGGGAGCCCAGCAAGAACTTCCCCGGCAAAGACGTCGCACCTCCCCCTTCGGTACAAGTGGATGGGGATACGGAGTACGTAGTTGAAGATATCCCCAGACATCAACGCCGCAAAAAAAATGACTGAGTATCTGGTCAAGTGGCATGGCTATGACGCCGCGCACAACAGCTGGGAGCCCTACGACAACCTCCGGGACATCCATCATCTGATCGACGGCTAAGTTTGTCGACACCAGCCTATATCTGCTAGTGCGCCGGGACGTCGCGGCTGAAAGGGAAGAAGTGTTAAATTCCTGAACTCCACAAGCGGGCATTTTCGTCATTAAATTTGTGGGGAGGATTCCTTTTTACCCACCATTTAGAAACGTTCTGCGCAGGTTACCCACGGTTGAGAACTTCATTTACGTATTGTCCTGTCGTGGGAGAAGAAGACAAGTATGTCCACTTTTCGGCAGGTCCCTTCCGTTGTCCCCGCATATTTTAACTGGTGCACTCTATGTCCAAAGTTAAAAAGGGCAGCACAATTTACCCATTTTTTACGGGCTGACTCCGATACCCACTTGTCTTGCTTGCCGGAGGCAGGGCCGCAGATCGCGACAACAGCATAACAGGTCCCTACTGGGAGAATTATTTGCATCTGTAAAGGGTTTGTTTCATGGCGGCTACGTGGCATGCCACGGTGTCAGGCCTCGAGCGTGCACCGGAGGACCAATCATACGCCCTGATGACATATTCCATTGTTTGTGCAGTTGCGACCAAGCATGTGCTGACAAGACGAACGGACGCCGTCGATACACTGCCGTAGGATGCCCTGATTCACGGTTTTTGGGCCAATCACATTCCGCCGAAAAAGTATCTTAGCCACCGTCAGCCATGAGCGATGCACACGGTAACCCACATTTATGTTTGCGTTGGACTCACCTTACGGACGGGAGAATGTACCGGTTCGCAGTTTCGTTTGGCGTACTGAACAGTACTTAACATCACACTGCGTATAATTCGTCTTTGTTCAAGTAGCGATACCCTGTCATTTGGTTCGACAAAGCCTCCTTGGCTCAAACGACATGTCATCCGAGGGGCGCATCAACTGTGGAGAAGGTCGAGGGTGGAGTACTGGATATTACCCCCTTTGTTGCCCACAGAGCATGGGTCGCAATCAAGGAAGCATGGTATCGCAGAGAGGCACGTACGAGGAGCGTTCATGCCCGCCATCCGCCAAAGGCCACATGGCCCGCGACACCTGAAGCCATGGCACAGACGCTCGACTGGCCATTGCCCAGTCTGAGACCACTGAACTGCCCAGACGTATGGGAGCCATGGATCTCATCCGAGCCTAACTGTCCATGCGGATGTAACCGGTCCTAATGCACGTACAAATACGGAGCTGGCAATGGTCACTAGCTGGCACTGGTCACAACTTTGTACACCGTACAAGACATGGGTCGGCCTCATCATGGACATGATGAGGCCGATCCCAATGACGTTACTGACGCACGTACCAACATAGAGACGTACACATGGGCAACTGTTTGGAGGATGCACCGATGGGATGAAGTTGGGGCTTGGGGAGGCAAACCTACCAGGACCAGCAGGCCACATCTCACTCCCCAACAAGAAAAGGAAGCATGGGCTACAATCAAGGCTCGCTGGGACATGCTCCTTGCAATGGAGGTCCAACCCACTTGGGTGAACGACCCATGCGAACCAGAGATGATGTGCTAGATACTGGGCGTTCGCATGCCAACCCCGCGTCCACCAAACACCCCTGGGCAGTGGATGCCTTGGGCATGACCGTCCGGTGGATAGTTCAGACATGTTTTAGTTAGTTTTTCATCAAACTACCCAATGTTGTGTTCTTCCCAAATTCAACAGAGAATGCATTGAGTGTTAACCTGTGTGATGAAAAGAGAAGTATTCTTTCCTAATGTCTGTGAGCGAGAATTGAGAACAATGCGGCTTTGTCATTCTGCCCTGTGCAATACAATCAGTGTTGCCATCGGGGTCCGTGATAGGCCATATACCACGGCATCGACACATCGGGTCACATCGATGTAACCTCGATGTCACGGTTTCAGGTTTTCCGAGCGCCGACACTGGCGGATTCAGCCGACACTCCGCTGTTGGCATGGGCCAGTCCGCCAACTTTTTTGTCGACGTACGTCGACGTGCCTCGATGCGTCGACGTCCGACGATGTCGAAGTTTCGCTACTTCTTCTCAACCTACTGCAAAAGTGGACAAAAGCGAGGACCCTACTGTCCTACTCGGACAGAAGTTTGTTAAAGATAAAAATATGAAATTAGGAGGGATCGTTCAACACTTTGAGTTTGCAAGCTTAAATTCTGATGAACCGTTAAGGGATTTTAGCCCTGATTTGACTGCAACGAAATCTGACTAACGTAGTACAAGGTTCGCGAACGCTTTTGAATGTTTGTTTTCTTTCTTAAACTACATTTCCTTCTTTATAGCAAGTGGTTTGATACCTCTAAATTGACAAATAAGTACGAGTGTTGCATGCATTTATAGGCCTCTTTTACTCCGTCTGTCCGCATCTTGCCTCGAAATCCGGTGCGGCGCAATCTTCTATCATCCGCCCGTCGGATGTCCAACTGGTCCACGTCGCACGACGAAGAGGGCCAATGGCATCTCTGACGAGGCTTGGAGCCCTCATCGATGACAAGGGCTCGATGCTGTGGGTCCACACAAGGACCCACGTACCTCGAGAATCCGAACTACCGTTCGGATTCTTCAGGACCGACAAACCAATCGGGATGTTTTCCGATCGGTACGTTGTAATCCTGCCAAACTCCGGTTTGCTTGTTCGCCAATTGGCAGTTTTCCGAACTCTAGTTTGCCCGACTCTCTGGTGAGCAAACTGCCGATCGGTGATTAATGCCTGGGTGGTTTGCGAAGTTTTTTTTCCAGCCCGTCAAAAACCAGGCCCGACTGCACCGACTGGTAGGCCGACGTTGGCCATTGACGGGGGCCTCGGTCCTGCGTAGCGAGGCAGGCCAACAGAAGCACGTTTGGGTCGAGCCCTCTACACACTCTCCCCTCACTCGGTGTTAGATTCCGTGCCTTAGGCACGGGGAGAAGTTCTCCCGGAGAACATAGCGGGCAGAGCTTGGCTTGCAACCTGCCAAACCACCCAGCAGCCATGTCGGCTGCTTCTTCGTCAATGACAGCATCATCAACGGAGTCACCACTGTTTAATCCTCCGAAAGTGGCACCATGCAGGGGTGATTTCCTCACCCTTGCGCTCTCCCGCCACCTCAAACCATCTCCAACCGCCGCCAAGAAAGCAGGTTTCCAGTGTGGGTCGTGCGGTGGCGTGTATCCCGGCACCTGCGACCGCATTAGGGGTCATTTTGGGGAAAGCAACGCCAACATCGCCAAGTGTCCGCACCCCCCCCTCTTGCGCGTGATGCTCTCGGCCTGAAGCGTACCCCTATCCCTCTAGGCGAATGGAAGCCGCACTGTGGACGTTTTTACAATGGAAAAGGAGAGTCGTGGGGCACCAGGGACAAGCCAGTGCCGTGGGCAAGGATGTGGGAAGAAAGGGAGAGAGCGGCTCAAAGAGAGAGGGCAAGATTGACCGCCGTGGATGAGGAAGAGCAGCGTGAAGCCGAATTTCAGGCAGCTGCAACAAGGTTGGCAGCAAAACGTGCTACTGCATTTCTCAACGCCATGCCCCTGGTCGACGTCAACAGGATGGCGGGCATGAGGCAGAGCAGCATGCGCACCTTCACAGATGAAGCCAACAATGACAAGTGCCAGATGGCAATTGTCAAGTTGATGGTCTTGAAGGCACTGGCCATCTCCTTCTGCAAGGTGGTTTCCACTGCCAAGCACACCACTCCGTCCTTCAGGCTTCCCCACCGCGAGAAGGTGGTGGAAGCCATCCTTCCCAAGCTGGACAGGGACCTTGAGGAGCTTGAGAAGCCGCTCAAAGATCAGTGGAACATCTACGGCTGCTCCTTGGCCGTTGATGAGTGGGCTGATGAGCAATCTCGGCCCATTTACAATGCCATGGCCGTCAACATCCAGGGCTCGTGCCATGTCTTCTCCCGTGATGCCAGCGGCCTCGTCAGGAACGCCAACCACATGGCGGGGATGATTGAGCAGGCGATAGAAGAGGTGGGGGTGCAGCACATCTTTCGGTGTCATTTGCGACAACACCAACATCAACAAGAGGGCGTTCGAGGACCTCAAAGGCAGTTACCCACAGGTTTTTTTCCAGGGCTGTTGCGCGCACAACATAGATTTGGTGATGAAGGATCTCGGCAAGAGTGAGTGGGGGGCGGCCATCATCAACAAGGCTGAAAAGCTAGTGGCCTTTTTCCGGAACAACGACATGCCACGGACGTGGCTGAAGAAAGAGAGTGGCGGGCATGAGCACGCTTGAGCTGCTTGTGCGCTACAATGTACGCTTGCGTAAGTACTACAAAGCGGCAAGCAAGCGCAGGCCTCGTGATGCAAGCTGGCTCGCGGACAAGGATGCATCCGACAGCGAGGACGATGGTGAGATCACTGAGGTGGGTTGGAATGAGGAAGACGAAGAAGCGGATGGTGCTGTGGGTGAAGGGGAGGAGGGTGAGGAGTTGGACAAGGGTGGAGATGGAGAGGGAGCCGAAGAGGAGGAGGAGGAGGAGGAAGAGGAGGGGCAGGAGGGTGGTGCAGCAGAGGTAGAGACCCCGAGCCATGCGAGGCCAATCCACAGCCGTAGCACATTGGAGGCCATGACCTCCATGTCAGGAGCAGGAGGAGCAGCCTCAACAGTTACAGCAGCAACTGCACGGACTGCCACACGTGCACGGGGTACTACTGCAGCAGGTGGTTCTGGTGCTACTGCCGAAGGTGGGGCTGGAGGTGGAGCAGGAGATGCTTCTCGGGGTGATGCAACAGGTGGAACTGGAAGTGCTGGAGGTGCTGGGGGAGGTGCAGGGGGAGGTGCTGGGGGAGGTGCTTCTGGAGGTGCTGCTGGACGTGCTACTGGAGGTGCTGCTGGAGGTGCTGCTGGACGTCCTGTTGGAGGTGCTGTTGGGCGTTCTGCTGGACGTGCTGCTGGAGGAACTGCTGGAGGTGCTGCTGGAGTTGGAGCTGGTGGTGCTTCTGGAGGTGCAAGGATTGGCAAGAGGCTGGCGGCAGGAAGTGCTGGCAGTGCAACAGAGAAGCAGCAGAAGCGCAAGACTCGTGCTTGATGCCCCCTCCCCTTGTTGTGCAGGTTCAAATGTGCAGTCAAGGTGTCATGCAATCTGCTTTCCATGCATCTTGTACCCTGGTTAGGAGGGTTTCACGGGCTCGGTAGTCAAGTTCGTGATGTGCAGGTTGTTGCATGTTGAACTGCGTTGCATGCCTTGCCGATGTGGACATGCTCACTTTGCAGACTTTCCATTTGCATTAAATTAAGTGTGACTGTCATTTTCTCTGTAATGTCCCAAATCACATTCTCAG
>SZWC01003683.1:113908-138534 GCA_023375785.1 Penium margaritaceum | reverse complement strand
CTACGACGTAACATTCCGCACGAGCGTTGAGAGATCCCAAAACAAGTCAACTGTTCTGCGTCGGATGACGCAAGACACGAGGAGAAGTCTACGTCTGTCACATAGTTACAAACATAGTATTATCTGTCCAAAAATCACAAAGTATGTCACTATGTGAAAGGCATTTTTTTTATACTTGATTAACTAGTTGATAGTTGACTAGCTGATTAAAACAGATATTCTAGGGAATTAATTTCAATAATTTTCAGGGAATCCATACCTTGGTGAGCTTCTAGGAAATTCATGTGGTATTGTACATAAAAGTAACTGTGAACATGATTATACCAAGTAATTAACAAGAAACAATAACAATTGGCTTGGCTCTTTTCCTTGAGGGATCCTCGCCATATGTTTCAATGTTGTACATACATGATGTAGTGTGTGGATTTGGGGTGATTGGGCATAAATGACGCGTCGCTCGGCTTGAGCACTGAGGACCCAACATATGCCTCATTCTCATTCTCGGCATTGTATATATGTGCTTGACTCACTCGACAATTATCATCGAAGTACAATTACTGCTTAATTAATCTTATCCATTTGTCCTAAGTCGTTGATCGTCTTTTGTCTCGCACCTCATCCTCGTGAACCACCCACGTTCCGCTTGGGGTAACACTCACGGCGTGACCTCGCACGCATCGCTCGGCTTGAGCGCTGAGGAACCAACATATGCCTCATTCCCATTTTTGGCATTAGATATATGTGCTCGAATCACTCAACACTTGTCATGGAAGCACACTTACTGCTTGATACAAATTTTTCCTTTGTCCCAAATCATTGAACCATTTTTTGTCCCGCATCTCACCCCTGTGAACCACCTACGTTCTGTAGCAAACGCACCCGACGACCATCAGCGGGTCTTTGGCGATGACTTCGGCGATGGAGGAGCAGAACGTGACCATGCACGCGAACCATGAGCCGCGGTGAATGCTGGCGTGGCAGGCTATGCAGCAGCTGGGTCAGTCCCGACGGTTCCGGCGACCAATCCGGCAACAAACCCGACGCCTGTAAACCAGCCGTTCCTACCGGCAGCCTCAACGTCTGCAATAGGAGCGACAGGTGGCACCGGACGACAGGTGCGAATCAACGAGGAATTGACGAACCGTATCTCTGTGCTCGAGGGATTCAACAGCCACCTGCTCCAACAACTCAACATCCTGATGGAGGCTCTTTGTAATGCAAGTGCACGAGAGGCGGTGCTCGTCGAGAGAAACACCCAACTCTCAAATGAACCCAAGATTTTCCCGGTCATCCCTGAACCGTTTGATCCTGCAAACCCCAAGGGACTGACGGTTCAGATGTAGCTAACGAGCATGGAGGTGTACTTCACCGCTGTTGGGTCAACGACGATCAGAAGAAAATTAACCTCGCGGCCCACGCTTGTGCGTGGCACGGCATTGAGTTGGTGGTCCGACCTAAGGGCCATATAATGGTGGCAGGAGACCGGTGGGGCCTCATTGACGGTCGAAAGTGTCCATCTCGCATTGTCAACCGCAGGCGCTCTACCCTTGGAGCAAATCAACCCGCAATGGCAAGACGCACTGACGCCACCAACAGATTGGAGCGAATTCTCATGCACGATGCTTGCACGCTTTGGACGGCGGAACAAAAAGTCCAACACTCGGTACAAACTCGAGCACCTCCGATAGCAGTCCAGCGTGGCAGAGTACACGCGGAAATTCTGTGAGATCATCACCGGTGCAGACATCCCCCCCGAAGAACTCTGATTTCACTACAACAACAGCCTCAAATGGGGCATCCGGTGAGCGATCGCCATTTTTGGCATCTAGAACGACTTACCACGGATGATCGCAGCAGCTGAAAGGATTGACAGTGCCGAACACAACACTCGGATCCAGGAATCCTACAGCTGGCAACCTCCCAACCACAATTAGTGTGGGAACAGAAAAAGCCAGTCGGGGGACTCCTCGACTCCGATGGAAGTGGACGCCGTCGACCAAAAGGATACGGACACCTGCTACAACTGTGGAAAAGTCAGGCATATCACTCGAAACTGTTGAAGCAAGCAGCAGGCCAAAAAGGGGGAGAAGTTGCAGAAAAATGAGTCGGGAAACGGCAAGGGGCAGGAGTGAAGGCGTGGCTCTTGTCCGAGAAGAGCGATCTGCACCAAACGGTCACCCATCTGAACAACACCGCAGAGGGTTTCTGAGATTGCTAAGTTTGACAAGGGGTACGAGGACGACCAACCGGCGATACTGCTAAACTTGCAACCCTGAGGTTGCAAGTGTCGTAGAACGGTACCAGCACTATTGGATGTAGGGGCCTCTCACAGTTTTGTAAGTAACGACATGGTTCAGAAGCTGGATTTGCAGACCGAATCAGGGGTGTTTGAAGGAAAAAAAATCGACGGGAGATTATAGATACAGAGACTCCAAGAACCACTGTGACTGCAAGTGGGAGACCTGCGGGATGTAACAGTCTGGAGGTCATGTTTAATGAGTGATCACAAAATCATTCTTGAATGTGATTTCCTGTACCAGCACAACCCGCAGATTGATTAGAACAATGATGACGTCTACGTGGAAATCAACAACGCCAAGCGACAACTTCCGCACGTGGGGCGGAAGATGACAGCGGAAGCAGCAGAGGTGGAAGCAGCAGAGGAAACCGCAGCGACCGAGAAGCGACAACATGTGCAGCTGATACCGCTCAATGTGGTCCAAAACTCCATACGAAGAGGGGCTCACGCGTGGCTTCTGCACCTCGAGCCAATGGAGGAAGCGGAAGTGGCAGAAACTGACTCATCAGCTTCATCAGCCTCATCGGCCTCATCGGCATCAACAAAGTTTGCGATTGTTCCCGAAAAGTTCGCACCTCTCGTCCGAGAGTTTGCAGATGTCTTCCGTGATGAACTCCCAGAAACCTTGCCACCTCAGTGCGACATCGACCATCGCATCAAACTGAAACCGGACAGCCGACCCACAGTTTGAGGAGCCTATCGGATGAGCAACCATGAGCTGACCGAGCTAAAGAGGCAACTCGTCAAGATGCTCGATCACGAGTTCATCCGTCCATCCACGTCACCATACGCCACAACAAAACCAAAAAAGAATGAGAAATTTGGTGAAATGCGGATGTGCGTGGACTACCGGGCGTTGAACGACGCTACCGTCAAGAACCACTACCCTCTCCCCCGAGCCGAAGAACCTTTCAACCAACTCCGAGAAGCTCGAATCTTCACTGAAATCGACTTACGTAGCGGTTATCACCAGACCCGTGTAGCAGAAGAAGGTGTTCCGAACATGCTGCGGGCGTTTTCAGTTCACGGTCATGCCATTTGGACTCACAAATGTCCTGGCGACATTCATGGCGGCAATGAACAACATTTTCCATCCGTACCTTGACGAATTTGTCGTGGTATACCTCGACGACATTCTGGTGTACAGCATTACCCCAGAGGAGCACAATGGACATCTTTAAAAAGTTCTCAATACTTTACAAAGAGAGAAATTCTTTAGAAAACTCATTAAGTGCAACTTCGGTCGCTGGTCAATCGAGTTCTTGGGTCACGTCATCAACGGCTGTCGGATCACCATGGATCCAAAAAAAATGGCAGCAGTCATTGATTGACCGACGCCAACCAACATCTGAGACGTTCAAGTCTTCCTCGGTTTCTGCAATTACTACCGGCGTTTTATACGGGACTAGGCCCGAGTGTCAGTGCCTCTCTCCGACCTCACTAAAAGAAAACGAGTGGCGGTGGGGAGACAGTGACCAAGAAACGCTTTGCAAAACGCTCTGACCTCGGCGCCAGCCCTATGATTGGCCAATCCAACAATTGACTGTATTATGGCTACAGATGCCTCCGACCGAGCCATTGGCGCGGTTCTCCTACAGGATCACGGTAGCAGAGAACAACCGACCGCGTACATGTCGCAAAAAATGCGCGGACCGGAACTCAACTTCATTGTATACAAGAAGGAGATGTTGGCGGTCGTACACACATTTAAGACGTGGCGGTGCTATCTTGAATGCTGCCGATGCATCATACGCACCGACCTTCACGCGCTGAATATCTGAAGACGCAGCCGAACCTCAGTCAACGTCAAACCCGATGGATAGAGTTTCTCGAATCCGGATTCGACTACAATATCGAGTACCGACCGGGCAATACCAACCCATCAGATGCACTCAGCCGCCAACCGCACTTGATGGCTGAGGCAGCAACACTTCAACACTTAGGTCCATACCTCAAGCAGTTATTCACACGTGGCTACGATCAGCATGGCGGATACGACAAAGCCAAGTTATGGTATCGCACTCCCTATTGGCGGCTAAGATTCACTCGCCAGGCGGTCATTCCCCCGAACGACAAACTCCGTCGCATGCTACTCAAGGAGAGCAACGACACCGGTCCAGAAGGACTTGTGGAGAGGACAAGACGTTGAAGAAGCTGGCCAAGTACTACTGGTGGGACAAAATGCAAGCCGACGTGGCCAACTTCTGCAAATTGTGTGACACGTGTCAGGGACAACAATCCCGTCGCACAAGGCCACCCGGAGTCCTGCAGTTGCTACCCATTTCGATGGAACCGTGGACTATGGACTTCGTCACTAGAATACCGGTCACACCCGAGGGATATGACGCAATCCTTGTGATTGTCGACAGGTTCTCCAGAATATCCCACTTTAACCCGACTATGACCACCGCCACCGTTGAAGGCACATCTGTTTTTAAACAACATCGTACGGCTACACGGCGTACGTTGAACGGCCGACAGAGATGGCCAAATCACCAGCAGTTTCTGGCGCGAACTGATGACTCGTTATGGCAGTCAAACCCAGCTTTCCACAGCGTTCCACCCTCAAAACAACAACCAAATCGAGCGGACAAATCAGACGCTTGAGCAACTTCACCGCACATTACGTGAGCCACACGGGACGGATTGGGCCGCCAAACTTCTGATTGAAGAATTCGCATATAACTCGGCAATACCCATCGCAACGGGTAAAATTCCGTTCAAAGTGGTGTATGGCAAACTGTTACTGTTTTGTCCACGCACTGCCTCACTGACTCATACTGTGACCTTTTGGCAGGTGTACATGCCCGTGCAGACGACTGAATGGATGGACGCTGGTGCCGACGGGGCACTGCTCGGTGGATTGGACCTGTCGTCGTGAAGCCGAGCATGTGGTTCTCCTCCTCCTTGTACTTCTGATACTGCACCCTCACACGACCAACTCCATCGGTAGCTACCCTTGGCTGTCACACCATCAGTAGTCGTAGTTGACTCTCAGAAGCAGTGTAGTCGGCACCTGAGTTCGGACAGCCATGACTCCTCGTAGCTAAATTTCTTGCTGATTCTGATTCCACGACTGGTTATTCTGGTATGCTCCAGTTTTTAGGCAAAACGGACAACGCCCCGGTTTTGGGCTGTCTGGTGTCTGGCATGGCTCACCTAGGAAATTCTGTCAGACAGGACAATTGTAAATCTGCCAAGTAGGTAGCGTCGAAATGCGGAAGCTCTCAGTGTTTCAGTCACGAGTGGGTTGAGGAATGGCCTCGGACTTCGCCCAGTCCCCTCTTCTTACGGGTAATACCCGAGTCGCGTCGTCATAGAGCAAAACCGACATTTCGAAGCTACGCAATACTTTCGTCCTTATGCTTATGATTATTTGACAATTCTTTCCGTTGTGTTTCCCAATTCATTTCGTGCTCTCTTTCCTTTCGTCGAGAGCCCATTCGTGTATACTTTATTCAATAAGTGGGAAGTCGCCGATGGACTAAGGGTACGGTAAAAACCTCTCACCTAATATGGCGGGGTTTTGACACATTTCCAAGTAAGCGAAATGTAGTATGGGGGCATAAGTTAGATTTTACTTGTCTTGTTGGAGGTGACCAAAAGCGAGCCCCTAGTGGTTGGTTGTCTTTTTCCAACCTCCACATGGCCCTTACAATTGACCATGCCAACTGGCATGGTCAAACCTTTTCTACGAGGTAAAACATTTCACCTCTACATTCCTCCTCCTTAGGACCAAATTGTCCCGATTTGCTGTGTTGCTTGGAGAGCATAGTGACCTGCACACTTGGAAGGAAAAATGCTTTACCTCGTAGAATAGGAGAACATTGTTGGATGTCGACTAGCTTACCGTATTGTTGACTCGCTTGCCTGTCGACTCGCTTACCGTATTGTTGACAGCAAACTCTGCAGGAGCTAGGAAGTCATCCCAGTCCTCCATCGTTGAGTCGATGTACATGCGCATCATTTGTTCCATTGTACGATTCATGCGCTCTGTCTGTCCGTCTGTCTGTGGGTGGAATGCAGTTGACATCTTCACTCGTGTCCCGTATCGCTCATTGAATGCCTGCCAAAACCGGCTTGCAAATTGAGGATCACGGTCCGCGATGATCTCCAGCGGGATGCCATGGTACTTCATGACGCCGTCATAGAAGAGGCATGTTGTCTCCTTAGTAGTGATCCATGACATTGTGGACATGAAGTGCGCCATGTAGGTATTGTAATCGATCACCACAAAGATGGCATCATGATCCTTTGTTGTTTGTGGAAGGCCGGTAATGAAATCCATAGCTATAGACTCCCATGGAGCGTTTGATAGCTCTAGGGGCTGGAGTAGTCCCCCTGGTGCCTTGTTGCTTGCTTTGTTTCGGAGGCAAAGGTCACATACCGCACAGTATCTCCGTATGTCGTTACTCCATCCTGGCCACCAGTAATGCTCGGCGAGCGCGTAGCTTGTCTTCTTTGGGCCCAAGTGTCTGATTGCTGGAGGGTTATGGAACTCGAATAGGATCTGCTCACATAGTTTTCCCATGTGTAGATCCACCACTTGTTCAGCCGAGGCCTTCCGCTTCAATGAGGCCATGTCGCTCAATTTTCCGTGAATCTTGAAATCATGGATCGACGGTGTAGCCCATACAAATCCGGTTCTTGAAAGGGTTCACTCCCACCAGTGGCCTTGGGACTGGACGGAGCCGGTTCGCATGTCGAGTTGATGTCTTTGCCACTGTGGCAAAGTTACATTCTGACGAGTTCTTGCTTCCCACCATGATTGCCACACAAACAAGGTTCCGGCTCAGCGGGTCTGCCACGTTGATGCGGTCGGGCCGATATTGCCACGTGGACAAGAAGCNATTCACTCCAACGTGCTTGACGTCGAGACAGGTTGGGCTGTGTTTGGAAGTATATCAGGGGATTGTGATCGGTAACCACTATGATCTTCTCCACTGCTCCTTCCAAGTAACAACGCCAGACCTTGAAGGCATGCACGACGGCAAGAAGTTCTTGTTCTGCCGTGGTGTAACGTGTCTCTGCATTGGAAAGCTTTCGACTCTCGTACGCCACAGAGTGGCTGTCTTGCATGAGCACTGCTCAAATGCCAATAATTGATGCATCAAACCTTACTTCCCATTATTTCTTTGGGTCTGGCAGGGCTAGCACAGGCACAGATGCGAGCATTTCCTTGACCTTGTTGAAGGCTGTCTCGCATTTGTTTGTCCAACGCCATTGTGTTGTCTTCCGTGTGAGGACTGTGATCTTGCTAACCAAGGAAGAGTATTCCATCATGAAGCACCTAAAGTAGTTCGACAGGCCAAGAAAAGATCGAAGCTGACCTACGTTCTTAGGGTGCGGCCATTCCTTCGCGGCTTGTACCTTGTGCGGGTCCACTCGCATGCTATCTTCGCTCACAATATGACCAAGGTACTCAAGTTCCTTTTGTACAAACTTGCACTTGCTCATATTTGCAAAGAACTTGTTATCCCAGAGAATTTCCAACACCTCTCGCAAGTGCCTTTTGTGCTCTTCTTCCGTCTTTGAGAAGATCAGGATGTCATCGAGATACACCAACACGGACTTCCCGAGTTGACTTTGAAATATGCTATTCATCACAGCTTGGAAAGTTGCAGGTGCATTAGTCAACCCGAAAGAGAGCACTCGGAATTGGTAATGTCCCAAGTACGTGCGAAACGCTATTTTGGGTACATCCTCCTCTTTGATGTGGATTTGATGGTAGCATTGAGAAAGATCAAACGATGTGAAGATTCTTGCTCCGTGAAGTTGGTCAAAAAGGTCCTCAATTTGTGGCAGTGGATAACGGTTCTTCATCGTAAGTTTGTTCACATGTACGCGATAATCTACGCACATGCGCAGACCTCCATCCTTCTTACTCATGAAGAGGATCGGTGCGCCAAAGGGAGACGAACTTGGCTCAATCCACCCTTTGCGTAGATACTCCTTAATTTGTGTTTCTGATTCCTTCCTCTCAACCAGCCTGAGCCGATACATTACCCGAAACGGAGGCATGGCACCAGGCTCGAGTGGTATGGTATGATCCACCTTCCATGCCAGAGGTAGGCCGTTTGGCGGGTCCTCGAACACGTCTTGAAATTGAGAAACAACGTCTGCCACACCTTTTGGGAGTTCATGTCCTGGTTCTTTTTCCTCGGTTCTCCGCAAGGTGGCCAAGAAGCAGTGAGAACCTTGTCACAGCCTTCGCTTCACCTGCATCGCAGTCAACGCTGCAAGTGTGTTCCTTTCAAGTCGAAGCATTTGAGGTATTCGTGAAATGGTGATTTTTTGTCGCCCCTTCAATAATTCCAGCGTTTTGGATTCAAAATTCATTTTTATTTTGTGTTTCACCAACCACGGGTCTCTCAAGACAACGTTAAATGGGTCCATGAGATCAAAGACTGTGAGGCGGGTTTTTGTGCTCAATCCTCCGAGGGAGAGCCGGACCACGCAATCACTAAGGATTGGTACCTCTCGATTGTCTCCCACAACCACTTTCCCTTGTCTCGCGGAGTATTTAAGGCCGGTTACATCAAGGAATGACGCTTTCACAAAAGAATCCTCTGCTTCAGTGTCTCCAAGAATGCGAGCCAATGCTCCATTGACACTTTCCCGAAACTGCATCGTCATGCTGGCACATGATTTGCATATGAACAAACTCACAGGTGGTTTGGCATGTAAGTGGTAAACCCGGTAGGTATGGGAGCATCGACACTACCATGTTGCCCACCTTCTCCCACATGTGGTGCCTCCGAGTGAAAGTTGTCAGTAACCTTTAGTCCTTGAACTGGGAGACATCAGAGTCTTCGTGTATGGGGGACTGCTATCATGATCGATGTGGGTGTTTGTTTTCCATGCGCTTGTTGTACTTCTTTGATAATTTCCTTGATATTTTCTCTTGTTGCCACTAGAAAGCAGTCACGATTATCAAGATTCTCCTTTGTGGCATACATCCGCGGACAAAAACGGCCATAGTAGAGAGAGTCAGATTGGATGAATGATGAGAATATTGTCGAAAAACATTGAGATGAATATAATTTGAATCGTTTCACATCATCATCCACAAAAATGAATAATTTCTCATCTCCCAAGCCGCTTGATCCCCCAGGCAGTCATCCACTCTCTACTACTGGAGTTGGCAAAAATCCTACTGGTACCCACACGGTTCTACACCGGGTTGGTCATAGCCATCCTGCTCATCTGCCACGCGAGGGCGTCCACGGCCACGCTGCCTTCCACGGACTCAGATCCTCTGGATAGCTCCAAGAGCTAGCTGCTGCTGCCCTCGAGGCGCGCGCCCAGGGCCAACATGACCCAGCCGATGTCCAACGTTCTGGTCGCCTGCAGCACCAGCAGCCATACCACCTCCAGAACCCTGGCTTAGACGAGCGCCACCGTGCTGGTGTTCCTGCGCCCCTTGCCGGATGGGACCTCCAAAAGGTCTGCCATCTTGAACCGGGCAGAAGGCTTGCCCCTGTGGGGGACCTTGGCGCTGGCGTTGCGGGCAGTTGCATACAAAGTGTCCTGGCTCATTGCACGCCTTGCATGTGAGGGTTCCAGGCTGCGATATTTTTTTCTCTTGAACATGGGGCTTTTTGTGCTATCCAACGTGTCCCTCAAGAGGGCGCTTTTCTCGTCCATTGCCATGGAAGCTTGTGAAGTCGGTCTTTGTCGCATGCCCTCGAGTCGTCGTGTTCCACAAGGTCGAGTTTTTGTTGTACATCTCCAAAACATACTTTGTTACCGCCCGCAAGCTTGTCCACCACTTATGGTCTTTGTCTGCGATGCAGCGGAACTTGAGCTGCTGCCTGGCCAGACTGTTGAGGAAGAGAGTGATCTGTGTGTCTTTGGTCATGTGACGCAGTTGGACACGCTGGGTTGTGTCGTAGAAGACCTCCACATAACAGTTCAAGGTCATGATCCCTTGCCTGAACCTTTCCAGCTCAACTTTTGATGCCTGCGAGTCCACTGGGTGTGAGAATAGCTCCCCCATAAGTTTCTCATACTCTTCCCATATGGGGCTACCCTGTCGCTCCTTTGTGTACCATACATCTGCCAGCTGCTCGAACTGCTCGTGGCTTTCTGCTAGCATGCTTTGGGCTCTCCAATACTCCATGGGCACCTTCCTCAGCTGCAATTATAGCTTAAACCCTTTTAGCCACGTGTGTACGTTGGACTTGCCATCGTACTTAGCAGCAGGGTCAAACACAGAGCGACCCGTCATGCTAGTAGTTGTCAGTCCTCCAACTGTGGCGGGTTGCACTACAGGGATGGAGGTAGTTGTCGGTGTTGGCTGCATGTTGGCGCGGCGTGTCTCAGCTCAGGCTTGCTCCTGGCATTTGAACGCGCGTTCAGCCACCTCTCCTGTCGCGTACATAGTTGCAGCTTCGTAGATCTGGACCACCCAATGTTGCTTCGCTTTCAGCACTTCCTTTGTGGTGGCTTCCTCTTCAGCACGGTGCAGTGCGACAGGAAGCTCTCTGTGAAGCTTCTTATTCTCCTCCGGTAGCTTTCGGTTGGTGACGTAGTCGCTGCTAACCTGTAACCGCAATGCAGTCACGGTTTTCTCGTGAGAATGTGCCATTTCTCCCACGATGCGGACGACGATGTTGTAGTCTTTTGAACTGAGTCATGCTTTCAGCATTGCAACACCCTCCTCGACTTCGAGCGGGTGAACGTCCTTGAGAAAAGCATGGTGAATGCCTAGAGAGCCTGCAAGACCAAGGCTGTGTAGGGATTTTTCATTACATGTGCGATTAGTGCTGGAGCTCCTCAGTTCACCTCTGGTAGCGTCCAAGGGACTGGACACCTCAGACTCTTTTCCAGCAACCTCGACACGAAGGCGCTGGTCAAAGGGCGGCTCGTCCTCGTTGCCATCGCCATCATCCTCGAAATGCACGCGACGTATCCGAACTGACGCAAGAATGTGCGCGGGCCTGTGGCAGGCTCCTGCATCATCCTTCTGATCATTTTCCTCCGGCTGAGGTTCCATGTCTTCGTCGTCTGATGTCTAAGCAACTTCAAGCTCGAGAGTAGTGTCGGCATTCTCCTCCTCCGGCGTGCCGTTAGGTTCTTCGTTGTTGACCATCATCTCCTCTTCCGAGACGTCCCCGTTAGCTTCGTCCAGGAGGTTGAAATTCTCGAAAGCATGAACATTGTTGCCCGGAGTTGCGTCCGGGATATGCTTATTGTCAAAAGTATTGTAGTGCGAGGAGGTGGCAATGGCAGAAGCAGGCAAAAGCAAAGCGAGCTGCGGAAGTACGTCAGCAAGGCAACGGAAATAGGATGACGAAAACACACAGCGGGGAGTTAGTCGCAGTAGCGTGAAGAGAAGCGATGTCCCGAACAGAAGGGCGAGGTAGACAGGTAGCCAACAAGAGAGAGAGAGAGAGAGAGAGAGAGAGAGAGAGAGAGAGAGAGAGAGAGAGAGAGAGAGAGAGAGAGAGAGAGAGAGAGAGAGAGAGAGAGAGAGAGAGAGAGCTTAGGCAGAGTGACGATGATGAACCGATGAGTGCTCGGTGAAGGATCGAAGGTGATGGAGCAGAGATATGTGAGTTGAGAGTGGACGTCCAGAGTAGAACGAGCGAAAAGCGAGCAGAGCGAAGACACGGCAGTGAAGCCGCGGAACCAAAGGCGAACAGGATGAGAAATATGTTCTGGATTAATCTCGAGGGATTGAACATCCTCGGTATATACAGACAGAACAGGACAAAATAGAAGAGCAACGGCTTCTTTCTGCTAGCCGGATGCGGGTGACTGGTGTCACTTTCTTTGGGGATGCCTTGACCGTTTGTTCTCCACGGATGTTATTGTTGAGAGCCGTTGGTCAAGTTGGTTTGGTCCAGGACCTGAACCGTTATTGAGATTCCTTATTGTTGTAGTTTACTGACACCCCCGGATACACCGATAAGGTTAGAAGTAGGGACATCTCCAATGGCATTACGTATCGTCCTCTGAGGAGTCTTTTGAGGGAGTAGAATCTTCTTCTGTAGAGGGTTTTGGTGTTTGAGAGGGAGTTGGTGGCAGCGTAGGAGGAGAAGGAAGTCGGTACGGGTTGAGCCCTTGGATTATGTACCCCCTTGGTACTCTTCTTCGGTGCTCTGTTTGTTCAGGAGGTTCTCCTTGTACACACAACTCTTCAATGTTTTCCACGATGACAGGGATGTCCAGACCTCTAGATATGATGATGTTGTGGAATGGGAGGTCTGTGGTGGCGAGTAGGAGAGCTCGTGCTTTGAGGAGAGCGTGGTAATAGTTTGCCCGGTAGGCTCGGTTTTGGCGAGCGGACCAAACCACTGGGTCTATAAACAATCCCTTGAGATGGAAGCCCCAAACAGTCACTCCTCGGGTGACACGTAGCAGTGCCTCCTTCCATTTGATGAAGTCATTGTCTTCTTCATCGACAAACTCAAGCACTTGGATGTCACAAATTAGATTTACCACATTGGGGTCTGTGTCAGATCCACGGACCCATCTGCAGAAGTTTTTTGGGGGTCCGCGGTCGAACATTGTTTGAAGAGGGTCAGTTGTCCAAGTGCAGCAGAGCGGTAAGCGCAGGGATGGAACCACGTGCGCTATGGATGATAAAGGGGGATAGAGTGCAGTAAGGGGAAGGACAATCGCCAACGTGCCACGAGAAATCTGCTGCCGGTGCGGGTGCAGGCTGCTGCGAAGTAGGCAGCTAGCTCGTGCAGGTCCTTGTGCTGGCGATAGATGCTGAAGATTGCTGATGATGAGACAAAAAACTGATGATGGCAGAGTTTGTTGGGCGCAGGGGCGAGCCGCATGCGCTACAAGTGTTTTCGGCATGGGCACAGGTCGTCGCGGAACAGGCGATGCAATCGAGCGGATCCGTTTGCCGAGCGGAGGCTGATGCTAAAGGCGGCTGAGAGATGACGATGAGATGGACGCAGGGGCGAAACCACGTGCGCTGCAGAGTAGAGGAGTAGAATGCGGCAAGGGGAAGGCAGGAGCCGACGGGCCGCGAGAAATCTGCTGCTGGCGTGGGTGCTGGCTGCTGCGAAGCGGGCAGCTAGCTCGTGCAGATCAGTGTGCTGGCAACAGATGCTGATGATTGCTGATGAGGAGGCGGGAGCTGATGATGAGCGATGGGCGCAGGTTCGAGCCGCGTGCACTGCGGAAGTTTCAGCGTGGGTGCATGTCGTCGCGCAACAGGCGATGCGACCGGGCGGATCCTTGTGCCAAGCAGAGGACGATGCTGGAAGTGGAGAAGAAATTGATGACGAAGTGGGCGCAGGGGCAAAACCTCGTGCGCTGCAGAATCGATGAGGAGAATCGTTAATGACGATGCTGATGGGGCTGATGCAGAGGCAGAACGAAGGAGGCAGACAAAGCTGAAATAAGATTGATGCTAGAGGATGATGAGGTGAGTGTGCAACGGTGATGAGGAGGACGTTGGTGACGATGATGGTGATGCGGCAAGGGAAGAAGATGAGATTGACGGAGGGACGACGGTAAGAGGTGGATGAAGGACCAGTGAAGAGAGCAGCAGTGAACGCGAGCGAGGCAACCAGGTGCTCTGATGTCAGGAGAGTGACGGCTTGTGCGCCAGTTAGCACGAGACCGACGGGCAGGAAGATTTGTGGTGTCCGATATCCTGACAATAAGAGAACGTTGGCTGTGGCAGAAGGGGTCGGGAGGTAAGTAGTGATGTCTTGTCCGCAAATGTCAGGAGAGTGACGGCTTGTTCCCTAGTTGGCTCGCAACAGGAGTAAGAAGACTGGTGGTGTCCGATATCCTAGCGGCGGATGGCAGTCTGCTGCTACTACCGACGAGACGAGGCGGTGCAAGTGAGCGGCTCAAGAAGATGAAGGCAATGAAGCTGATGTAGATGGGGCAAATGGAGCAGATGAAGCAGATGGAGCAGATCAGGAAGACGAAGACGCTTGTGGCGGCTAGGGGACGAAGGAGGACAGGTTGTGAGCGAAAAGAAGCTTTGAGGAAGATGGCGGCAGACGGCGGCTCGAGAGCTGCTGGCGGCTGTTCTCTGATGAAGAGTCACCGATTGTTGGCCACGGGCATGGAGTGGGCGCAGGGCTTGATCAGGATGACAGGAAGTCATTCCAGCTTGAGAAGCAATCGGAGTAGTGTTGCTGACGTCAGCTGTTGGTGAAGATGACTGGCGCGAAGCGGCGATGGCGGAAGATAAACGCTGGACACAGGAGTGCGGCGGTTGCTACAACGAAGCGACGAATGGGTCACGGGGTACCAAGTGATGTTGCCTGATGCTCTGATACCATGTCAGAAGAATTGTCATGCAAGGAGGTGGCAATGGCAGAAGCAGGCAGAAGCAAGGCGAGCTGCGGAAGTACGTCAACAAGGCCACGGAAACAGGATGACGGAAACACGCAGCGGGGAGTTATTCACAGGAGCGTGAAGAGAAATGATGTCCCAAACAGAAGGGCGTGGTAGACAGGTAGCCAGTGAGAGAGAGAGAGAGATAGAGAGATAGAGAGAGAGAGAGAGAGAGAGAGAGAGAGAGTGAGCTGAGGCAGAGTGACGATGATGAACCGATGAGTGCTGGGAGAAGGATCGAAGGTGATGGGGCAGAGGGATGTGAGCTGAGAGTGGACAGCGAGAGTAGAATGAGTGAAAAGTGAGCAGAGTGAAGACACGACAGCAAAGCCGTAAAACCAAAGGCGAACAGGATGAGAAAGACTGTTCAGGGTTAAACTCGAGGGAATGAACATCCTCGGTATATACAGATAGAACATGACAAAATAGAAGAGCAACGGCTTCTTTCTGCTAGCCGGACACGGGTGACAGGTGTCACTTTATTTGGAGATGCCTTGACCGTTTGTTCTCAACGGATGTTATTGTTGAGAGCCGTTGGTCAAGTTAGTTCGGTCCAGGACCTGAACTGTTATCGAGATTCCTTATCGGTGTAGTTTACTGACACTCATGACTTGCCTCAGCCGGTTCTGCCTTGACCTCCTCGGTGGGGCTCTCGGTGCCTCCGTTGGTGTCGAAGATCAAGTGCTCGTGGTCATCTTTGACCATGAGCGTGTACGGTGGACGGCGCGGAGGTGGTTCGTGAGGCACAAAGGTTTCCTTCGTCTCCATCCACTGTTCGCCAAGTATTGGAGACGTCGTCATTTTGGTTCCCTCCCGTAAAGCATGGCAGATCAAACCTCGTCGCTTGGTCCCACGCTCGGGTGCGCCCATCGGAGGCGGACCGCCGAGAAGGGTTGATAATCCGGTTGCCCTCGCTGCCATGGCAAAGGCAAGAGCTTCTGCCAAGAGAGCGTAACGCTAGAGGGGAGTCGAATGATAGTTTTTTTTAAAGGTGGAGTACGCACTTGCTCTTGCAATGCTACTCACTTCAAACCTTTGCTCCCACCCTCTTCTTCAAACTTCGAATCCTTGTGGGTGTAATTTAGTGAGTTGCTTCGCAAGGAGGAGTCTAGCTCACTCACTTTGAAATTTCTCGACTAAATCAAGTGCTTACGTTTAAGGAGGACATAAACCCACTCAACTTCAAGGGTACAACACTAGCGTTTCCGCTAACACACCAACTCACTCAACTAAAGAGGAGATTGATCTCACTCTATTTAGGAGGAGCTTCAAGGATGCTATACAAGGAAGTGAGAGAACAAGCTACGTATAGAATTTACTATGTCACGGCCGGATGGCACAATTTGGCCTCTAGCTACAGAGCAAAACAAAGAGCTTGAAATTACGAATCTAACAAAATAACGGAGCAAGAAACAGGATTGTATCGAAGTCACAACGGAATTTTGAAGTTCTGCTCCTGCCTTGTCCGCAGCGGTCTTCCTCCGAGACGGCGAGCTCCAGCGCCCCAATAAGATGGTTGCGCGGCTCAGCTTGCCCCTGGTGCACCCTGGACGGTTCTAGCGCCTTAGGGGGGCCTTGTTGTCGCTCCAGGGGCCCTGTTGGCGTAGCAGATGGCCCTGCTAGCGTAGTTTGCTGTCGCGCTTGATCCCAGGAGCCCGTTTCGCACGCACGAGTTCACCGCGGTGATTGCTGTGGTTGTGAGCGCCAAACACTTGTGCAAAACGAGGTTGGCGATCATGAAAGTCCTAGAGTGGGCCACCTTAGTCACATAAGAGGTTAGAGTCGTCGCCCAAGAGGGCTGGCGGTCTTCCTATGAACGTAACGGTTGTTTAGGCCGTCTGCGTAGGACTTCTGGCTCTGGATACCAGTGTAGAAATCTGCCAATTAGGTAGCATCAAAATGCGGAGCTCTCAGTGTTTCAGTCGCGAGTGGGTTGAGGTTTGGCCTCGGACTTTGCCGAGTCCCCTCTTCTTACGGGTCATACCCGAGTCGCGTCGTCATAGAGCAAAACCGACATTTCGAAGCTACACAATACTTTCGTGTTTACGGTTATGATTATTTGACTATTTTGTCCATTGTGTTTCCCACTTTATTGTGTGCTCTCTTTCCTTTCGTCGAGAGCCCGTTTGAGTATACTTTATTCAATACATGGGAATTTGCCGATGGACTAAGGGTACAGTTAAACCCTTTCACCTAATATGGCGGGGTTTTGACACATTTGTAAGTAAGCAAAATGTGGTATGGGGGTGTAGCGTGGCAGTGCCATGCCGACCGGTCGAAGGAGCCACGTGGCTCGAGCGGGGTCACCTGGGACTGTGGGCGGTGAGACGGGATGGCTTGAGGGTCGGAGACCCTCAAGCACTGCGGTTTTGGCCTAGTCGGTCAAGGATTCCGTCGAATCCGCTACATTGGTATCAGAGCTCCAGGGCTCGAATCCCACGTCGGGATTACCAAAGATGCCGAGGCAGCTCTCACTCCTAGTGGGGGGAGTGTAGCGTGGCAGTGCCATACCGACCGGTCGAAGGAGCCACGTGGCTTGAGCGAGGGCACCTGGGACTGTGGGCAGTGAGACGGGATGGCTTGAGGGTCGGAGACCCTCAAGCACCGCGGTTTTGGCCTAGTCGGCCATGGATTCCGTCAAATCCGCTACAGGGGGCATAAGTTAGATTTTCCTTGTCTTGTTGGAGGTGAACAAAAACGAGCCCCTAGTTGTTGGTTGTATTTTTCCAACCTCCACATGGCCCTTACAATTGACCATGCCAATTGGCATGGTCAAAACCTTTTTTAAGAAATGTTTTAAAAAGGTAAAACATTTCACCTCTACAATAATGCTAAGATCTTCTTGGTTGGCTGGTTTTCTGAGTAACGAGTCTCACAGAGCTGAGGTGAGGGTGGAACCGGGAGGGGTCTCATTCAGTTGCTCATTCTTCATTCCTAATCAGTCATTGCTTCATTCCAGCTACATTCTGGCGCTTACTCTGGCGCATGCACTTTTGAGTAACAAGCCAGAGCTCCCAGACTTGGACTCCAGTGTAGCAGACTAAGGGGGCAGACCAAGCAACAAGCGTGGGTTCCCGCACGCTGCATCAACAACGCCACTGCCCCAACCTGCGCACTAGCTAGTTCCTTTTCATCCCGCCACACCAGTCGGACTTCACAACCAAAGCAACATTCCGGCGGTCGACATCCAACGCCGCAATTTCTCCACCATCTAGGACGAAACTTGGCAGATGCTCACGAAGACACAAGCGGCGATGAAGCGAGCAGCCGACCGACATCACAGTAATGACGTGTTTGCCTCTTGCGACAAAGTCCTCAGTTCGGCAAACATCAAACTTCACGGAGCCAAGTATTTGAAACTCCAACCCAGGTGGCTGGGATCGTTTGAGATCAAGCGCATGCAAACCCCCGTGGTTGCGCGACTCAAACTCCCCGACACTATGCAAGTTCATCTGGTGTCCCACATCAACAGACCAAAACACTACCGAGACCCCGGCAAGAACTTCCACGGTAGGGACGGTCCTCCTCCTCCTGTACAAGTGGACGAAGACACAGAGTACGTCATCGAGGACATCCTCGGCCATCGACGATGTGAGAAGACGACGGAACATCATGTTAAGTGGCACGGCTACGACGCTGTGCACAGCACCTGGGAACCCTATGCCAACCACCGCAACGTTGATCACCTGATTAACGGGTATTACCGCCGTCATCGGGCTACATCTGTAAGCGCGCCAGGACGTTGCGGCTAAAAAGGGGGGAAGTTTTACGTACCAGACGTACACGAGTCCCTGAAGTTTCCGAGTGGGCATGTTGTCATTACACAAAGAACCCACCGTGCATCAAGACCTCGATTTTTGCTCCGATGGTCAAGGGCAATTCGGCCAACTGCCCTCGCACTCCGGCGATCCTTCTTGCACATTCTGACAACTTTGACCACCTTCAAGAATCGTCGAGAGAAGTGTCGCGATCTTTCGGTCGACTTCTCGACGCATCAAGATTCATCGAGATTTATAAAAATGCATCTTGCATCTTCACCGTCGATCTTAGAAGCCCCCCGATGCCTCGGGGGGGGTACCTCAATTCGACCTCTTACAACGCGAATGCACACGCCTCGCTAAAAAATCGACCCGATGACCCCGACTACGTCTCATTTGTAACTCGAAATGCGTTCGGTCGTTCCGACACTTGTCATCGAAGTACACATAGTGCTAATTACAAATTGCTCAAGTGTCCCAAATTCTCAAACCGTGTTCTGATTCGCAACTCATACCTCTTCACCATCCATGCTCCGTTTGGCATAACAACATCAAAGGTATATTGAGGATATTTGTGTCAAGTGTGGTATGATGGTCATGCCAATGCTTTTTTTCGCGTTGAAGGGGATAATCTGTGGTGGGTTCATCACGCGGCGATATGGCTGATATATCCGCGCAAGCGTCAACATAAGCCTGAGACATCCGTAACTTAAATATTAACCACGCCATATTCAGCAAGTTAAAAAAAAAGGAATGCCACATCCATTTTCTTGGCCATGCGACTTCAGTCGCCGATCGAGCGAAGTGAGGGGGGTGATGTGTCACCCCCGTCGCTTCGCTCCCCCCTCCCCCCCTCGCGAGAATCGCGATCGAGCGATTTGCCAATTTTTTTTTCCACTCGCAAACCCCCTTTTGCGGATATAGGGTTTTCTATGTTTGCGCGGGCTCCGCCCGCGCAAACATAAAACCCTACATCCGCGAATGGGGGTTTGCAAGCACAAAAAAAAAAGAAAATAAGGCAAATCGCTCGATCGCGATCAATCGAAAACGTCTTTTTCAAAAAAAAATCAGAGAAGCAAACACTTTCTTATCCATGCAAACCGCTTTCAAACCCTACCCTAAATTACACTCGGGGCTGTAGGGTTTTCTTTTTGCACGGGCTCCTGCTAGGCCCCGCGGTAGCGGGGTCCAGCAGGTTCCCTTTCAACGCATGGGGTGTTTCGGACCCCCACTCAAAAATATCGCAAATCTTTGTGAGAAAAGTCACAAACCCCTCAATAGAGGGATTTGTGATTTGGGCGAAATGTCTCATATATCCGCGCAAGCGTGAACATAAGCCTGCCATATCCGCGAGTTAAATGTTAACCACGCCATACCCATGATCTTAAATTATAAGTACGAACTATCCACGGCCCTAACGATTACGACGACGATATACGTGCATGCTCTAAAATCGTCGACATATCCGGCATAATGTTAATTTTGAACGCGTATGGACATGGCGTCAATTTTCGTATAGGTGAAATGAGATTTCGTGTTAGAATTACAGGGTTGTGTCAGAGAAATTCGTCACCTCCGAATATTGACGGCGTTGACGTGTACAAGAGACTAGCGTTTAGGTGCTTTATGTACCTCGTCGACCAATGCCGTCCCGTCATTTCAAATATAGTTCGATGCCCCCAAAGTAGTTTGCTTCGAAAATCGGGGGTCTTACTATTTCGGCATAGAGACTCTCCTGACGACTATTGAACCTTTTTTATGTAGGAGAATTCTTCACGAACACTACCTTTCATTGCGGGATTTGGCCGTATTATCTCGTGCCAGTCTGGCACGAGCATCACTGCCAGGTAGGACATCTGTTGACCAATCTCCGCGTCGTATAGGAGCATGTTGCGACGTCGACGCATCGAAAGGCATGCGGTCAAGGTATCATGTTCTCCGAGGATGTTACTGTCCTCGCGGAGAGAAGTGACTCGTGCCACGTGCGCAATGTGGCACGAGTCATGTTGTCTATTGTTCACAGCGAAGCTACCGTTGGGTACACCCTGTCGTGAGCTCTCAGTCAGTGTCGTCTGACTGTTTGTTGCCTGTTTGCGCCGTCGGAGCTCGCGTGAGCGGCAGAGGGACAGCAGCTATGGCAGACGCTTCTGCACCCAGTGAGAATGGGCATATCATGTATTTATTCGTCGAATTGTATACTGAATATCCACTTCGAACATGGCGGCACAACTCAGCTGGGCACAGAGTCGTAGACGTCGCTCGCATGGCCCACCTCCAGTCACACCATCACGAGGCACCTCTTCAACGTTGCACAACCAGCCAGGTCTAGCATCGCCGTCCCAAGTCCAACTTTATGACGAGGACTTGGAGCGTCAACAGCAAGCACCTGTCCAAATTATCTCTCCTGAACAGATTGCAAACAACACTCTACGGCTCAGTCGTGGGGCCCATGGCCATGGTAATGCATGGCGGGTGGATGTGTACGTCAACATCCCGGTTGCTTGTCGCGTTGTTTGAAACTGACCCTTTTTCTAGTGGTTCCTTGTGTGCAGGGTCCTCCGATGATGAGCCGGACGATGCGACTCCCAAAAGGCGCAAGACGACTGACAAGTTCCCGCCCGGCATGGAGTTTCCGACAATGGACGAAGGACGGGCCGCAGTTGACGACTACGCCATAGCCAACCGCATGACAGTGCGTTGGCTTCGGAGTGAGAAGACTTGTTTCAAGGCACGTTGTGGACAGTGGAAGGACAAGAATTGTCCGTGGTTGCTGAAGGCGCATGTGGACGCTAAGCATGGCAACGTCGTCATCAGCCAGTTCGTTGAAGGCCACCACTGTTTTGTAAGTAACGCAAGTAGTCAGCTGTGACATGGACAGTCATTGTTCTTGTAACCGGAACAGAAGAGATCCATTACGACGTCCACATCGGATGCATGAATCTGTTCGAAACCTGATCAATGGGCGATATCTCATGTTGGAGGGTCCAAAACGATTGACGCTTAGCGTCGGATGTGTTCGATGTGTGATCCCCGACCACACGTCCACTGCGTGTGCACATGCATGCACTACCGTCAATGATGACATTGCTCAGTTGAACTGTAACAAATTTGAACTCTTCGGTGAAACCAACAGTTTACACGACCAACCGTCACAAACTAGTATACTTGAAATTTTACATGGTGGTACAAACAAGAGGTATCCGAAAACTGCTGCCATCGGCCAAATACTGTGCATACCATAGCCAAATACCCACTTATCTACGATGCATTTGATTTTGTCAACTATAGCTTCAAAAGCTGACACATGTAGCTCAAAATGTCAACCTGCAGAAATTGGACAATCTGAAACTATTATTTAGTGGCGACTTTCAATTGAGTGTAGCAATTCCCGTCTCAAAAAAGAATCACCCCATTTTGACTGTCCAATAATCACATGTAAAAGTGCCCATTTTTCTGATGCTTTGAACAAACCCTGTCTATCGATGAGTCCGTACATGGCGACCATCTGAAAATTACATGTAGAAAAGTCGTCACCCCACGTTTACTGTCCGATAAGCGAATCTAACGGTGCCCGTATTTCTCGTGCATGGAGCAAAACCTGTCTATCTAAGAGTCCCTACATGGCTACCTTCTGAAAAGAACATGTAAAGAAACATACATTTACGATCACTGACGACAGAAATGCACTATCCCCATAGATACCTATCCGCCACGTCAACGCGCGATCTGGGCAACGTGTATGCTGCTGAGGTCTGCGTGGACCATGTCTGGAGTGCTGTCGTGTCCTTCGCGTCTGCATGTCCACATGCAGACCATTGTCCTTCCTTCCGCCCCTCGGGCTGCGTTCCAATGCATTGGTGCCACGTAGTCAGCATAGGAAGATTCGTTTGCAAACAGCGTCTAAACGACGTTGGGAGGTCAATTTTGTATTGTACAGGGAACCTTTCATGCTGTCAAAGCACATTTCTATTTACAAACAAGGTTAACAAGCTCTTGGTGGAACGTACGAGGTTCCACCGATGATGAACTGATGATACAATGACCCCGAACCGCGTGACTAACAGCCGACATCAACGTCTTTCCAATCGTGAGCTTTTGCTGAGTGTGTAGGAAACGAAATCAAGCTGCTTTCCGTGTACGCTTACGGAACACATCGTCTGACAACTTAGACTGACGAACAACAATACCTTTTGCATAACATGAAGTCTCGCAGTGGATGTTATTAACAAGATTTATCTCCGCGTCTTGTTGCGCCAGACCGCGTGCGTCTTTTTTTTTTGTGACACGTTCCGAGATGGAACGTCTGGCATCGGCAGTCAAACCGCATATCAATTTCTTGTCACTGCGACTATTTTTATGGGACTCGGCTGTCATTTTGTTCGGTTTCGACGTCTTTACTTTGAGCTCGACTCTTCAGTTGTTCGCTTTAAGCCCGTCACCCTCCAGCACTGAAGTCGACTTCGCTTCTCAGTCTTCTCACGGCCTCCCTCCGCGCAGCATGGGTAGGGCCAGCAGCAACATTAGCTAAATCGCCAACACTGTCAGCATCGCCATCAGCATCAGTAGCACCGCCACCAGTATCGCCAACAGCATCAACAGTATCGTTGGCAGCAAAATTGCCGGCACTGCTTTGCTGTCCTATTGAGCACGGTAGGCCGCTCTCCAGTATTCAGCAACGTCCTGAGTTATTCAAACACGCTTCAGGGAGGCAAGATGGTGGGGGTGGGCGGCTAAGGCTTTGCGTGCACCGAGGCAGCGTAGGCAAGTTCTGAAGGAGGGCCGTAGCTCGGACATTCGACTGCCAAGGCGGCCGTCGACCTTGGCAGTACGCAGTCGCGGAAGAAGCACAAGTTGGAGTGCCACGCGCAAGGTAAGCGGCTGGAGTATCAAGCCTTCCTACGGGGGAGGGGCTGCTCCCGCTCCTACTGCTACTTCTGCTGCCGCCGCTGCTGCAGTAGCTCCTCCTACTGCCACTGCTGCTTCCGCTGCTGCTGATGTCGTTCCTGCTGCTATCTACTCTCTATAGTGTGGATGGTAAGCTTACTAGGATATTTACCAAGGAGCTGATTAGCCAAGCAGCTAGTCAGCATAGCAGCTAATCTACCAAGAAGCTAGGCAGAAAACTAGCCAAGCAGCTAATCAAACAGGCAGCTAATTGACCAAGAACCTAAGCAAATTACTCAAAACATCTCATCGACCAAGAACCTAAACCCCGAACCCTGAACCCTGTTCCCTGAATTATCAACGCGCAGGCCAGGCGCTGCACTGGCCTGCTTGTGTGCTCTTTGTCACCCTTGCCGGGTTGCACTGTGCTGTGCATAGTGCATTGTGCACCATGTACTATGCACTGTACATTGTGCTGTCTGCTCTCTGTTCGTGGTTCGCGCCATTCCACACCTCTGCCGCTGCCGAAGCTACAGCAGAAGCAGCAGGAAGACAAAGCCAGGGAGGCAGCGACAGCGGTGGCAGGGCGGGGCTGAAGGTGCCGCCGGTGCTGCTCCGGAAGGTGAGAGGCAACTGCATGTGACTCGTGAACTCGGCCCTAAACCCTCAACCTGAACTTTGGACTCTGGACCATGGACCTTCAACCCAGACCCTAGACCCAACAACAAAAACCCTATAGGTAGAATCCTGGACCATGGATCTTGGACCCTGGACCCTAAACCCTAAACCCTAGTCTGAACCGGCACCCCGGACCCTGTACCTACAATCATAAACCCTAAACCCGAACCGGACATATCCAACCCGAACCTTGAACCTTGACCCTGTACCTTCAACCTTAAACCCTAGACCCATATCCCATACCCCATTCCACACACCCCATTCCCCACATCCCATACCCCATACCCCACATCCCATACCCCACACCCCATACCCCACACCTCGTACACCATACCCCATACCCCAGACCCCACACCCCATACTCCCATCCTCCCATGTCCCATAACCCAATAACCCATACCCCACACCCCACACGCCACAACCCATACCCCATGCCCCAAACCCTCAACGTGAACTTTGGACTCTGGACGATGGACCTTCAACCCAGACCCTAAACCCAACAACAAAAACCTTACAGGCAGAATCCTGGACCATGGACCCTGGACCCTGGACCCTAAACCCTAAAACCCTAGTCTGAACCAGCACCCTGGACCCTGTACCTGCAACCATAAACCCTAAACCCGAACCAGACATCTCCAACCCGGACCCTGAACCTTGACCCTGTACCTTCAACCGTAAACCCTAGA